>JALLBE010001470.1:0-10315 GCA_036939795.1 Thalassiosira mediterranea | reverse complement strand
CCTAGTCGAGGTGCTCCTTGGAATGCATAAATTGTGAGTTGATCGCGAGAGGTGACAAACTCCGGATCGCGCGGCAACATCGCGTTGAAACCGGAGTTTGGCAGCCCGATTTTCTACATGAGGAATTCGTAGAAAACATATGACGCAAAAATGTTGATCCTGCTTATTGATCCACACCGACAGGCAAAGAGGGACAATTGCCTGGAAATATTGAGCTATGTACAATATGATGGTTCGTATCCACATCGGCCTGTCAGAACGATCTGGGCAACTCCATCCTCGCCGCTCCTTTGTTCCTTCATAAAATCTTTGGTCTCCTCTCTCCTCGTGGCAAAGCAACTCGACCATGACGCCCAACCCCAACCGTTTAGTACTCCTCGCAAGCCTCGCGGCATGCGCCGACCGAGCCACTGCCTTCTCGCCCACTTCGTCGGCGCCGGCTCTCGTCACGCGAAGCCCTGTCGCGCGGGTCCCAGCGGCGTCCTCGTCGTCCCTCTCCGCCAGCACCGCCGCGCCCGAGGAACGTCCCGACACCAACCCCTCCACCAAGTTCGGCTCCCCCCTCTCCGACTCCGTCAAGGACGCCAACCGCTTCCTGATCGGATTCCTCAAGGGAGCGGTCTTCGACACTCTTTTCTCCGGAGCCGATCGTGACTATGCCCGCTTCTACGCCCTCGAGACCATCGCCCGCGTGCCCTACTTCTCGTACCTGTCCGTCCTGCACCTATACGAGACCCTCGGGAAGTGGAGACGCGCGAAGTACCTCAAGCTCCACTTCGCCGAGAGCTGGAACGAACTTCACCACCTCCTGATCATGGAGGAATTGGGCGGCAATGAACGCTTCTTCGACCGTTTCGTGGCTCAGCACATCGCGTTCGGGTATTACGCCATCGTCATGGCGCTGTACCTGATCAATCCCGTGGAGGCTTACAACCTCAACCAGGATGTGGAGGAGCACGCGTACGCGACGTATGACGAGTTCCTGAAGGAGAATGAGGAGAAGTTGAAGGGGTTGCCGGCCCCCAAGGCGGCCATCGACTATTACGTCGAGGGCGATATGTACATGTTCGATGAATTCCAGACTGAGTGCGAGATGCGCCGTCCCGAGATCGAGAATTTGTACGACGTTTTTGTGGCGATCCGAGACGATGAGGGTGCGCATGTCAAGACCAGTGAGTGATTATTGTGGGTGGCATGTTGTAGTTCTCCTCGTTCGTGATTTCTGACCACTACGTTCGAAATGCATTTACCTTAATCAACCATTACCTTAGTGGAGAAACTCCAGACTGAGTTTGATGTGAGCTCCATGAATGACGGGGAGTGTGAAATTGATATCTTCTAATATGCTACGGTGCAGCAGATGAGGGAAGAGTGTGTTGTAGAATATTGGTGATTGTCTCTCTCAAACCCCATGCCTTCTGGCTATGTTAGGTCACTGTCAGATGGAGACATCATAAAAGCCAGACACATCATGAGAGACTCAAGGGGCAGGAGGATATTGTTTATCATTGAAAGAATAGTAGTGTTGGCTCTACCAAAAGCTCCAATACATCAATGATATCAGGAGGTGGGGGGGGCGCAGAAGGAGGACATCTTTTTGTGAAGAAATAGTAGCTGTTTGATAAAATGCATAGGCTTCAACAACAAAGCTCTGTTATGGCACAGCCCCTAGCCATTGTTAACGTGCCATTGGTAAATCAAGGAGATGTACAATCGCTGCTAGAAGTCAATTCATTATGATCCTCATTAGATGAGAGGACGACACCTCGACGAAGACCGAGCCCCAACAAAGAGTATCGGAATTAGTTCCATCTAGTGACACTTAGCTGTGACATTTTTGTGCCTACCTACTAAATCTATGAGCCTTGTGCGACGCTCGTTGACAACTATCATCGCAGTAAAATCCGCCATGTGGCACCAATCACACGTCAGCATGCCATATGGGAAGATCCGGCGGCAGTAGCTGCATTCATCGACCTTGCCATCATATTTTACTATGATCGCGCTTATTTTCCCTCCTCCCTGTAGTATGAAATTGATTATTGGAAGCAGCGTGTGTACCTAGTATCGAAGCGTCTGGGGTGATTTACAAGGCTGTTGGAGCCAAGAAGCCGACTCATCTGCGGTCATGAGAAATGTGTCATCTGATCAGGGAATAGTTGCAAATCCACCAACCTGAACTGTACCTCTAGCAGCACAATACCTGCTGCTGAGGAAGAAATCTTGGCCTAGCTGTATTCCGCCTATTGGGAACTTTACCTTCGTCAGATGCACCACCACAATCACTGCTCCATACCTGCATTGATTTGGCGTTGATTCATATTTCAGGTTGTAAATGCATGTCACTTTTGAACCATCAATCGTGGTTCCTTTCAATCCTCCTCCACAATCATGAGATCACGGACAGTGAGATCTGGTGAGCTGTGGTCTCAGGCGAAATTTTCGATCTTCATGTAGGAATTCACCAGTGTTTTGGCGGGAGCGGTGATGTGTGGCATGTACAAAGTTTGCTCACAGCTCACGCCTCACCCGGAACGACGCAGATCGAAGATCGACGCCCACTTACGGACCATGACGAAACCGCGCCGCCGCCGTGGCGGCGGCGATGTCCCCGCTCGGAGAAAAGCCGTGTCGACATCGGGTCCGCCGTCGGCCCCGTCCGGAAGCAAGATATCGGGCGCCGCGGCCGGGAAGAAGCGAAAGAAGAAGCATCAGAAGAAGAAGCGCGACGAACGGCCGGACGCCGACGCCGGGGCCGATGATGGAGGCGACATGGACGACGTCGTGGAGCAGCTGCGGCGGCAGCGACTGAAGCAGCAACAACGATCAGACGGTGACGTAGGCGGGGGCACTGTCGTGGAGCAAGAGGGCAGCAGCGGTACGGGGGCCATCGAGCAGGCTGGGAGGATCGCGGGCGGCTATCGGTACGATCCGGTGTCGAAGAAATACTTTCCCGTCGACTCGCGAAGCAACGATGTCCTCGTACAACGCACCGCGGAGCGGCTGGATGCTCGCGATGAGGCGATGCGTGACCGAGGCGTTCGTGGGAAGTCCGATGGTCTCTTTTGCGGGAGGGGCGCCGTGACCGACGTAGATGTTACCAGGGTCGCGTTCCGTGGCATCTGTTTGCCTGGTCATAGAGGCGACAGTTCGAGGAAGAAAAGGAGGCGTGGCAATGCACATGAACATTCGAAGGGTGCCGAGGCGTACTCGCAGGATATTCCGTGTACTGACCGATCGACCCTCCTCCTAGCATCCGCCATGGAATATTGCACCGGCTCGCATAGGAGGCGTGCGATCGCATCCATCCTCGGGTCCGCTAGCGTCGCACGACGAGGGAAGATCGCGCCAGTCGCGTCGACGCTCGAGATGATACGCAATGGAACGCACGAGTGCATGCACTCGAGCATCGACGTAGAGGGGCGCTCGAGCGACGGACCCGCTCGGCCGCATCATGCGTCGCCGAAATCTAGGAGGAGGCGCGACTCTAGAGCTGCGCAGAAATATCTTAGAACCAGTGAAGCATATCAAGAATCGATGACACGGGCGGTTCGATCTTTCTCCTTTTCTATGTTGAGCCCGCTGGGAAAGCACCCAAGATTGCAGTGAGTCGAGGCAGCGACGCACGCGGGAAAGTACACATATTATACCATGCCTAACGTCCGCTCGCTTTCTCTCTCCTGCAGGCGAGGTCTTTCTCAGCCACCGTGGAACCCAAAGCTTCCGTACGACTGCATTTGCAAGACCCGTCTACACCCGACGGCGCCGACGTTCGACGTCCTCCCCGTCCTTGGCGATTGGAGGAGGTCAAGAGCTACGCCACACGTCGCCACGATAGTTCGTGACGATGCCGTGCACTACCGGGCGCCTGGCGGCGTCGGGGGATATCCAGGATGGGAGCTAAGGTTCGTAGGTACTCATGTTCATTGGAACTTGTCTTTCTGTGTAATTTCATCGATGTGTCGCTCAATGTACATGTATGCACTCCCCAGCTTCGATGCCGGGACTTCCGATTCCGTCAGATTGCACGGGGTGCGCTTCGCGCCGTACCGCGACGTTGGGCGATTGGCTTCCAGCAGCGCGACGGAACACTGCATCTTGGGTTGTGTGACGCACAATATTGGGAATGATGAGCACTCTTTCGCGCTGCAGAAGACGGGGACCGCGAACAACCGGGGCATGGAGGTGGGAAACTACGCTCTGGCATCGCCGGTCAACGATTTCTGCTTCTCGCCGGACTCGACGCACCAAGGTGAGAGTACAAACATATGGTATTCTCGGCGTTGAATCTGTTGCAATGAACCTCATCCCAACAAGGCGACCACGGTGGTGATCAGACCCTGGTTTCGTTGCATTCGCGCACGGCGGTGAGGCTGATGCAGGAAGCAGCTTCGTGGACCTCTCGACCGGATCTTGCTTCAGGATCGGGAGTCATCGCTCAGAGCCACTATGTGTCCAATATCGACGCGACGGTAGTAATAAGCTTGTATTATTCGGGCATCGAGACGGATGTGTTTCGATGATGGACGTTCGGGCACAGAGTGCCGGCATCAGCGCAACGCACAAAGGGTTTGGGTCCGCAACCTCGGTCCAGCAATTTCATGAGGCTGACAACCAGGTGGTGGTGAAGGGCTCGTTCGGTCCGTGTCTGATATTCGACATTCGCCTTATGAGCAGCGGCCACGGCTCGCATGAAAATTGCCCAGCACTGATGGAGTTGTCCATTCCAGATTCAATGCTGCATCAGACCAAGTCCGCGCGGTGCACCGGCCTCGCAATAGATCCGACTGGTAGTCTCGTGGTTTCGCCGTTCGCGGACAAGAGTGGACAGGTTCAATTCGCCATGTGGTCCTTGGGGTCGGGCACGCTACTTCGCACGCTGGGTGTGAGGTGCGCCAAGAAACGCATGGGCTTGGATGTGGTGACAACAGAAGGGCCCACTGCATTCTGCGAATTGTCAAGCGTTGTGACTGTGGGACGGGAGATGGTGTGCAAAAGAGACTCTGATGAACCGATCATCAGCCATAAAGATTGGGGCTTGTGGTTCAAAACAGATGCACTCTCTGATCTATCAACCCCTGACAGTGGTGGCATCCATCACATGTGCTTTTGAAGAGATGTGTAGCAATGGTGTTCGAACATAAAGTTGGCCTGAAACACATCATATATGTTCATCTTGGCTGAGGCAAGAAGTGCCGAGAGGCTGACCCAATAATGAATATGATGTGGTATCAATTGAATCTCTATGATTACTTAATAGCTTATATTCACTTGGTACATATGTCTACAGTCTCGGTTGAATAATGCTGTCATGAATCCCCACAAGCATCAGTCCCCCGAACGAATACCCCCAAATAAATGAACAAGGAAATAAGCAGTAAATGTATCCCCAGGTCGCAAAATCTGCCGAATCGATCACTGCTGTGCATCCGCCTCACCAGTGGCAGTAACCCCACGCATAGCGGTGGGCAACATGCATGACCTTGCAACGTTTTCAAACACCTTCTCAATCTCCGTCGCGCACCTCGTGAACGGATGGCTCCAGAAGCGATACTTGGCATTCTTGATCAGTTCGATGAAGGTGATCAATAGTCCCCAAGGATGTGGGCGCTGCGTGATGAGGCGCTCCAGCAATACACGTGTGATCTGCTCCTTCACGCCCTCATCGCGAGTCTCATTGAAGAGATAAAGCATGACGCACGAGAAGTAGTGCGTGTGGCTAGAGGGGTAGCGAAGCTGGTTCGCAATGGCATTGAGGCTGACATATCTGCTGAAGTGGAGGCGATCGCTAGTGCCCCCATCAAGGTCGTTTCCAAGATCCATAAGCTTTTGGAAGACCTCCATCTCAGGCGAATGACCAAGACCATCCGCGACGCCAAGCTGCTCACTGTTTCCCTGAAGCCTTGCAAGGCCTTGCATGCCCACATATAGGACCAGGGAGTTCACCCTAGGCGCGTCAAGCTGATTCTTCCTGCCCTCCTTCAGGAGATGAGATGCCAAGTTGGTCAAGAAGTCAGCTGGCTGCCTGTTCCGGAGATATCCATCGAGCTCAGACCGGAACGACGCCAAAGGTCCGACAACATTAGATAGAACAACGGGGCTGCGAGCGATCTCAGGGAGCTGATCAATCTTGAAGTTGCGCGAGATGGGATCATGAAGGGGTATGCCCTTGGGAATGGCAGAGAGGATCAAGTTTCTAAGCTGGACGCAGTTCTCGGGAATCACGTTGCAGAATGAGAGGTGGTAAGCAGCCAAGAATGCAGGGAAGTCGTGCACGAGCATCAGCACAACGCGCAGCATGCCATCGTAGTATTTCTTGATGGCATCAGTGAGCTCAACCTTGCGAAGATGTGGCTCCAGGAAAAGAAAAAGATCAATCAGGAGCTGATGCATAATGCCCCAGCCCTTCTGGTCCTTGGCAAGGAGGAGGTTCGAGACGAACATGCGGTGGGAGATGAGCTCCAGCCATGCAAAGGAGAAGCCTTTGCAGTGAAGGTAGAAGTAAAAGCATAAGGACGTCAGAAGATCAATAACCAAAAAGAAAGCCACCGCTGCCATTTACAGCCTGAACACATAGCATACCTGGAACGACCAAAGGCTGGACCACGTGGAATGCACTACCAAATGTGCGAACAATGCCTCCCTTGATAGGGTCCAAAGCAGGGCTGGGTGCGTTGAGGTCGCACACAAGGTCGAGGAGTAGACGGAACCAAGGCCTCTGGTCCCACTTTGCCTCGCTGTTTCCACGCAGAGATGTTTCATATCCTGTCACCAACGAACGGGTAATCACGCCCAGAACCTTGTTGAGGAGAGCAAGCCTTTGCTGAGAAACCTGCTCAGCAGAAGATGCTGTCGATCCCCCGCTGATGTTCATAGGATATCGCACAAGGCAGCTAAGAAGCTTAGCATAGCCATCTACAGCTTGGTAATTGAGACCCTTGGCAGGATCAGCATTGTTCTTGACACATGACTCTGCCACCACCTCAGCTGCGAGGCGGAGGAACCGTTCAGTCTGATCGTCGTTTGACCCAACGCCAAACTGTGCCCCCAGCCTCTGGAGAAACTGGGCCATGATCTTGTCGTTCATGCCGTTAGCGTCGTTTTGGATACGCAGCCAGTGAACAAGGATTTCTGTGACAAGCTGACGAGCGTTGGGAGGATCAGCCGACGCAAATCCTCGGGAGGTCTCAGCGATAACAAGTGAGGCATCCGCGAGGTGTCGAAGGGAAGCCGGTGACATGCACGAGCTCTCTTCGTAAGATGGCTGAGCAGCCCTGATAGCTGACGCTGGAGTTTGCCCTCCTGCGTTACTGGCGCCAGCATCTGCCGCATCCCCACCACTGGTGGCAGCTTCTGCTGCAGCAGACTCCAATCTTCCACGGATCTCCTCAAGCAGACGCGCCGCAGCCTTGCGAAACGCTGGATTGATATCGCCAGTGCCCTCTGGGGACGACGCAATGTTTTGAACCACGCCAATCATCTTGAGCATTTTAGTTGGGCTAGCAATGTTTTCTAACACTGCAGCTCGAACGAACAAGATCAAGAATTCAAGCCACACCTCATTGATCTTTCCACCATCCCCACCTCCGGCATTCTTCGCCAAATACGCATCTAGGTCCACGATGCGAATCAAATCGGACCTCACCAGGAGCAAGAGTACAGCACGGTGGAGCTTTCGCTGCTGATCCGTTTTGGTCGGAGCGTACGTGGCCCATGTGCCCATGTCACGTCCCAGCTGGGGACAGATACTATTGAGCATTTCCAGCAGAGAGACAAGGGACTCAAGGCGAAGGCGTTCAGATAAGTTGACCTCATAGAGTCGCTTGAAGATCCCCTGTGAAAAGCTGAGGATCGAATCAGTCTCAGACGATGTCAGCTGTGTAGACCTGGCAGATGCATCATCGCTGCTAGGCAATGCCTGAGGGTTCACCACACGTGGCACTGCGGCAATAAGCTGCTTGATCTCGTGCTCAGGTGGGATCATAGCGAGGCTGATTTCCTGCGCACGTGGACCAGCCGTGTTGAGGAGGGTGGTCACTGAGCTGTCAAGCTTCAGAGCGATGGCGTTGATCGCATTCAGATTCAATCCTCCCGCAGACCCGCCACCCTGTGCAGGCTGGCCATCAGGACCTAGCTGCTGATCCATGCCAGAGCCTATCACCTGACCATCAGCACCGATCTGTTGCTGTCCCGAAGTAGGAGCTGCAGGCTGCCTTGGGATCCTCTGGAATGCATCGTAAACTAGTAGCTGCTCAGTCCTGAGTCCTCCGGGCTTGGGCCTCAAGGGGTCCGGCAGCTCCTTCGGGTACCTCTGACCCTCCACATGAAAAATGCTCATGTCATAGTAGGGCTGCCCTTTCTGCTCGCGGTGGTTCTTGCGGAGTGTAAGTTGAGGTGCCAGGGACTCGTCCATGTCACGAATGGCCTTCTCAGTTGCAGCCTTTTCAATGAGCATGCATCCCAGCTCCAAATTCTCCGTCGAGCAGATAGCAACGCATTGGTCGAGGGCCGATGTCTCCTGATCCCGAAGTTGGACTGGGGACTGCTGTTGCTGCTGCTGGCCCGTCTCGGCGTTCTTACCATTGACCGCGTTATTGACGGCACTCATCAGCAAATTCCTGAGGTGGCTTGAGATACTGGCATGGAGCGGCTCCCGGCAAGTCACAAGAGCCAAACTTCCGGCAAGGTTGGCTACCATGAGCTGAGCCGCCTTCCTCATTCTATTCTCATCTGATTCCATCGCGAAATCTTTGGTCACAATGGCCTTTGTCGTGATGCAAGCAATGCTGACACTTCGCTCGACCACTGGCTGAATGATCTCACGAATGGCTCGGTCAACCGCAACTGGTACAGAACGTTTGAGAAGATCAGACGTCACATGTGTGGCGAGTGGACCACCCTGGACAGCGTGGAAGAGCTGCGTAAGGTTCGGGTTGACATTGACATATGCAGCAAGATTGGGGATGACCGTCTGCTGCTGATCGTCACCACCTTCGCTGGATTTGGCAGAATCTCCTCCTGTCGAAGCCCCGCTACTGGCAGACTGCCCCTTGGTGTCCGGACTGGATAACATTGAGCCTGCCGCCTGGAGGGCCATGCCCTGCCCCCCGGCTTTGGAAGGTGTGCCAGCCGCACCCGTTGCCGCAGCCGCCTGGCTTTTCAGGTTAAAGTCCGGGTTACGCTCCTTCACGGGACTCACCCTCCCAGCGAGGTCGGCATGACTGCTGAGCGGAATGTCCTCCAGCTTCAGACCGAGATTCTTGCATAACACCTCCACCTCAAACTTAATGTTCATCTTTAGATCGTCGACATCGTACAAGGCTCGAAAAACTCCCAGCAGACCCATGAGCCAGGGGTTGGGCGGACGGAATACCACGGAGCTCTTTGCCCCCTCCAAGATCTTAGCGACAAAAGGAGTGACGGCGATGAGCATGCCCGTCTCGTATCCCTGGAAAAGGAGTTCCTTGCAGTCGAGCATGATCTGCAAAATGGGGCGATTGCGCGCCAGGGTGATCTGACCAAGCCAGCTTCCCAGATTCTTGAGCAGACTGCGCTCCGATGTAGATGTGGTGATCTTCTGACTGCGCAGGAGCTTGCCTACATTCACGTATACGCTCGCCAGGATTGCCTCGACGAGACCCCTGCCGTAATCACCTAGATTTTCCAGGAAGGTCAAATAAAGCCCATGGAAGTTGGGCTGGGTGGAGATGCGCTTCACGACAAGGTAGTTTCCAAGCCAGCCGAAGTACTTGATGTCGAGCATCTCGCGCAGGTCGTGCGACTTCGACTCCACGTTGGACATCGAGAGGTTGTTGATGAGGAATTGGACCCTGTCGAGGATGGCGTCGGGAGGGGCCTCGTTGGCATTCTGTTGGGCGGATGTCGACGAGGAAGAGTCCGCCGTGCCGCTACCGCTAGAGGAGTCCCCTCCAGCAGATGCGGACGACGAGGTGGACGGGGCGTTGACGGCACGCCCAAGTCCCGGACCAAACACAGCCTTGCGTGGCTTGGTGGCCTCCTTTTGGAGGGGTATGACCGGAGCAGGGAGTTCAATCTTGGCGGGCTGCCCGCCTGCTGCCCCTCCACCAAGAGCTGCTGTGCCACGGTTGAGTCCAGAAAAGGCCGACAGGTTGGTCCCCCCAGCACCTGAAGCAGACGAGGCGCCGCCGGCTCCCACGAATCCGCCAATGGGGATGTTCATCTGTCCCTTATTGGGGACGCTGATTTCCCCTCCCAGCGGAACGCTTCCACCTGTAGAGAGAGGATTAGCAGCGCTCCCATCCCCAGATGCAGCATCTGATGCCGCATTGCCAAG
>JALLBE010001469.1:0-10325 GCA_036939795.1 Thalassiosira mediterranea | reverse complement strand
TGTCTACGTGTGACTTCAACTTGTCAGAGAGATCCATCAACTTGAACTCAGCCGCTGTGAGCTTTGCCTCTGCTCTAATCAATGCATCTTTCCTGAGCTGGCGATTATCCTTTAGTGTAGCTACACGTGCAGTGATCTCCGCTCTATCCAATGCAGCAAATGGCACACTACTATCAGGTGCAATGCGATTCGCCCTGTGAGCCTCCTTGCGCCCTGCATTCTTCTTGTTGTTAGACTTCTTGGATGTACAACTGGTGCAAGTGGAGCACATATTCTTGCGCTCCTTCCTGATGAAGTACGAGCTGCAATTGTCTCCGTCGCATACCACGAATACGTCACCGGTACCGAGAGGTACCGTCAGCTGACCTTTTGCATCCAATGCTTTTGCAATGATATGCAGACCTTCATCGTTGGATACGTCCGTGTCCGCTGAGGCAAGCCGAGTGTTGATGAGATTGGAGATTGCAGTTGTATCCGGCAGAATCATCCGTCTGATGGCTGCCACGGAATAGGGTGCAGAAGCAGCTGGAGCCGGAGCCGCGGCCACAGACGGATCCAGCGGAAAGAGACAGGGATGCCTCTTCGGCCGGATGTTGGAGTATGCATTCTGGCAGAGTCCACATCGCTGCGAGCTGTCGAGAAGAGCTGCATCACTGACGAATATATCACAATCTTTGCTCCGCCACCCTTTGTGCTCGGACCAGCGGTCGTAGCAGTAAGGGCGGTTGCTTTTGACCTCCGCGTACTTGTCGAGCGCGCGGTGTTGAATACCACGGCATCGAAGCATCCTTGATACGAGAGCACGCAGCGGAAACGGAAGCCGAGACGTCGCGGCACGATCGAGAAGGGAAAGCGAGGGCACGAGGAGCAGCTCATGGTTTCAATTTCAATTTCAAACTAGAGTTAACGATCTACTTAATGCACCCGCTTGTGAAATGGAAGTGTTCGCCTTCGATACCGTAGTACCTCGTCCGCAATGAATACAATAGCGGCGGCTCGGCCGAGACGTCGAATTGTGATCAATATCGCGATAGGCGATGTGCGAGGATGAGCCATGTGCGAGCGGAGCGATGCACTGCTCGAACATTCTCTTTTTTTTGGTTTCGAGCGCGCTTCCGACAAGACCCTGCGCAAATCCCACCGTCACAAACAAAATCCAACGTGGAATCGAAAAAAGCGCGCGCGATCGCGCAGTGTGCACACCTCAACTAAATGGACCTCTGCCCTCTGCCAAAGATAATCCCAACCGTCAGCGAAAAGATTCATCGCCTAATGTAGGACAATCGCCAAGATACATCACCCGATCGCCAATCTAGAGAGATTCATGATTGATGCATTCGTCATCAAACCCGCGATGGCGATGCCGCTCTTCCGCCTTCAGCGCCTCCACCCTCCGTGCCCGTCCCTCTCGGGGCCTCCATCGATTGAGAGATTCGATCGATGCATACATGGACCTCCTCTCCGGTCGGGCGGGACGTCGTTTTCCGACCGTCGGTCGCTGAAGAAGTTGGCTCGCGGCGCCGCGCATCATCGTAGCATCGGTCGGCACGATATGCGATCGTCGAGAAGGCGAATCCGTCGGGTCCCCCCCCGGGCGACGACGACGATGCGGCTGCTCGCGGCGGTCATATCCGTGGCGCTCATCGCGGCGCTGATATCCTCGGCGCCGGCGCCCGCGCGTTACTGCCACGCGGAGCCTGTCGAGGAGCCGCGGGATAATGTAATAGAGGGAGCCAATAACGACGAGTTGAGGATTTCCGACGATGATGTCTCCCCCGCCATCGATCCCGATCCTCCGGCAACGGTCGACGACGACGACGACGTCCGGCCGAAGAAGAAGAAGGAGGAGGAGAAGAAGAAGAGGGTGACGCTCGTGGGCCTCGAGGACCTGGTGGATCCGCGGCGCAGCGGCCTGATCGGCTTGGGGGGCGACGGACGGGGCGACGACCGGAAAGAGCCTTCGCATCATCCGAGGCTCGACTACGATTCCCTCCACGCGAACGACATGGTCGAGGACAGCATGTTCGATCCCCTCCAGGCGGATCCGTCGTGCGACGGGGGGCAAGTCGAGGACTGTTGGAGCCCGCCCGATTCGACGGTGGAGGAGGAGCTCGTCGAGGTCGAGGTGGCGGACGGGGATGGATCGTGCGTCGACGACGACGATGGCGGCGGTGGTGGCGAGAAGAAGTCATCCGGGCTCGAGAACCTGGCGTGGGGTTATGGCGGCGCCGATCCCGACGAGGATGGGGACCCCGGGAAGGATCCGGAAGCCGACGTCGACGAGGAAGCCTGCGAGGGAGGGGACGACGAGGACGAGTCGATGTGCGCATCGAAGGCCGACAAAAGGGAGTCGGCGAAGGACGACGATGACGAAAGCGGAGGAGAGTGCAGGGAGGCCCCGACGAAGAAGGAGAGGAGGTACGTCGACAAGCACTGGGGGAGCGACGAGGACATATTGAAGATGAGGGACAGGTTGAGGGGACGACGGGGAAGGTACTGGGACGAAATCGAGCGACGAGGGCGAGAGGAGGAGGAGGAGGAGGAGGCAGCAGGCGGTGCGAGGAGGGACGAGGCAGCAGATGCGGATTTGACCCATACCGCGGATGGCGCCGCCACGCCGGAAATCCCCCCCTCCCCTCGCGAGCAGAAACGACCGCGACGACCTCCGTCGCCCGGAGACGAGGAGGACGACGAGAGCGCCACCCCGCCGCCCCGACCGCCCGTCTTCCTCCTCCCGGGACTGGCATCCACCCGCCTCGTCTCGTGGAAGCGCAAGTCCTGCCCGCAATCGCCATTGCTGAGCGACATCAAGATGCTCGACTACGTATGGCTGAACATGAACCTGCTTATACAGATGGCGACGATAGACGCACGGTGTTGGAGCGAGTGCATGACGCTGGGACGGTACCAGGAGGACTTTCTGGGATCGGAGGACGATGATGATGACGACGATGGCAACAATGGCGATGGCGATGATGATGGCGATGCGGAGGAGGATCGGGGGTGCAAGCTACGGCCGGACGAGGGACTCGATTCCATATCCTCGCTGGCGCCCGGGTCGGTTTCGAGCAAGTGGCTCGTGGGCGGGACCAACACCGTTTACGCCTGGCTGATGTGAGTAGCATACGCGCCAAACAATTGAACTCTTGTCATGTCAACGTCGTGCACTATCATCGTCGACTCAAATAACATTGATCGAACCTTTGATCGCGTGTCCATCAATCAACAACGGTCGCACACGATGAAGCCAATGGCTGGCGGACAATCTGGGATACGACGTCTCGAGCATCGTCGCCCTGCCGTACGACTGGCGACTCTCGCCGGACAAGATGGAGGCACGCGATGGATTCTTGACGCTCACGAGGAAGAAGATCGAGGCTGCGGTGAAGACCAACGGCAGGCCGGGGATCATGGTGGCGCATTCGGTGAGTTGCCATGTGTGGTCGGTACAACGTGCAATTTTGAGTGCACATGTGACAACAACGTCATGTCACGACAAACTCTGCTAAACCGTTGTACTCGTACCTTGCCGGCGGCGGTGTATCGCATCTACGTGACTTAATACCAACAGATGGGAAACAGTGTCTTCCGATACTTCCTCGACTGGCTCCGGGTTCAGATGCGCGAGGAGGCCTACGGGCGGTACGTCGAGCAGGCCGAGCGGAACGCCAAGGCCAACGCCCCTCATAGGGCATCGTCGTCCTTGGGGACCGGCGGCGGCACGGCGGATCGGGGATATTTCTGGAGGGGACGCGCCCTGGTGGGGTTGGTGTACCCCAGATCGGGCGGCGGCGACGACGATGAAGCCGACGTTGGAGGGGAGCATTCCCACGAGGGCTCGGATCCGGAAGATCCTATGCAAATACCGGAGCCTGCGGGCGACGGTGGGCGGGACGAAACGCGGCGCGAAAAGGGAGAGGGGCGCGAGAGGAAGTATCCCAAGTTGTACGAAATCGCGAAGGTGGAGGGAGACACGGAATGGATCAATTGGCTGGGGGCGCACATTTGGACTTATGTGAGTCTCTTACCTTATTTGGGGGGCGAATGAAGCGATTGGCGCAAGTCTGTGCCGGATCTAATGGATTCAACTTCTTGCCTTCTTGGACTTGATCGTAGGTTGGTTTGGCGGCGCCGTTGCTCGGGGCTCCGGGACCGTTGCGCTCTGTCCTGAGCGGCGAGAACATGGGTTTGCCATTCACCGAGGAAGAAGCTCGGGGCTTGGAACTATGTGCGTATTTGTGTATCGAAGATCCTTCGACTGTCTTTGCCTCGTCATAGTTTCATCCTTCTCATGGTTGATGCACCTTGTGGCATGATCTTCATTCAGCCTTTGGCTCGACGAACAATGTGAATCCTATTTCCACATCGGTGAGAAGGACATCGACTTGTTGCACAGCTTGAAAAGCACCCTCTCTAATGAAAGTCAATCTCTTGCTAATCCTTGTACTACTGTAACAAAGATGGGATTTTGCGACGATGATAACATATATACGGGGGAAAAGAGAGTACAAAAAGGGAACCTGGCATGTCTGGAGGAGATCGTCAGCGGCATCGAAGCGAGCAAAGGAGAAACAGACCCCTGGAAGGACTTCCCAGCGCTCCGATTGTTGCTGAAGGATAGAGTAGATTTCGACAGTGCATTCCCGACGATAAAAGTTGAAATAGAGAAGGATTGTGGAGCAAGTGATGACCAGCCATGCAACAACCGGACGGAAGAAATTGATTTCGGGCCAAAGGACATGATGAATGGTCACATATTTGAACGATTCAGTCAAATCTGGAGGGAGAAGGGCGACCCTCTGCAAGTCAAATTTGATCAATTACGACACGCTTGGTGGCACACTGATGTCCCAAATATGCTCGAATCGTCTCCAGAAAGACCCCACATCAAACATGTCATCATGGCGTAGTGAGTGTTACAATTTGATCCCATTTATGTGCCCTCATTCGAATGTACTTCTTACATTGATATTTGCCACCTTGTATGACAGTGGCACAGACGTAGCGACGGAGGTGGGATATGTCTATCGAAAGAAAGAGGAATTAAAGAACTCCACCATGGCTAATGCGACCTCATCCATGGATTATGATGGCGTGCCAGTTATGTCATCTGTAATATGGGAAGAGCCTTTAGGAAGGCTTGTGTCAGAGTCTCGGGTAAGTATTTGTGCATTTTCTTTTTGACTGTAATATTCATCGATGCCGCTGACTCCTTTCCGTTTTTGCCTCAGATGGTAGAGCCTGCTTCGTTTACTGACACTATTCTCCGCAAGAAAAAACCAACACGACAGCCTCTAATTATGGACAGTAAAGAGTCCCCTGAATGGCTTCACCACAGTGGGGATGGAACAATACCATACATATCCCTCATGTGGGCACACACTTGGCTGGTAAGTTTCATCTACATTCGGTGTTACTTCATCCATCATATGGCTTCCCTGACGTTTCATGTCACAGTTGCATGCCACAAGAGCGATGCGCAATTTTAATGCCACTGGCACCATGCTCGAAGGCGAGAGAATAAGTAACCCCAAAAATGCACTGAACTCTATCAAGGTGAGCCACCGTCCGAAGGGAGGCAGCGAGTGGCTCGAGGGATACGGAGTCGACCCGAGGAGCGAGGAAGACTACGAATCCCGGTCCGATAACATAGGCGACACCGGGACGTCGCACCCGCACGGGACCAAGTACAAGCCGAAGATGGTCCGATTCCAATCGAGCGGGAAGAGCCGCTCGACGGGGATGGAGTATACCACCACGGTCATCGAGGCCATAGGGGTCGAACACAAGGAGACCACGAGGTGTGTTGAATCTCTGTTCCTCGAAGTGGTTGTCACTCAAATTCTACTAAACTTGTGTTTTCTTCTTACACGTGCCCATCAGGAATTATGACATACTTGCAGGTAAGACGATGAGTTGTTGGTTCGCACGTGTATCACCTCACTACTCGATCTTACTCAATTATTGCTTTGCTTCCAATGGTCCTCTGAAGCCGCCTTCACCGACGTCCTAAAGAACTTGCACGATGATTACGGTGACGTTTAGGTGGCAAGTGTCTGGTGCATACCAAATGCATCAGGCAGGAACTGCGTGCTGCTTCCGCGCATGAATTCATAGGAGGAATAAAAAATTTAATGCCTCCAAACTTATTCATCACTCAACATAGCTATGAACCACTCGACATATTATTTAATGTCCATGAACTACTGGTACTATCTTCCCGACTCACTCGGACAGCCACGTCTTTTGACCGGGTACATCAGCTTCAACAGATACTTAGTTCACTTATGTATTGGCGGAGAGTACAATATAGTAACGGCCAGATGCGTTGCATTCCCCCTGCATGGCATCCCCAATCCGCCTTCATCTCTCGTTCGACGCGTTCTTCCGCCGCACCCGATATGTACCTTCAAATATTGTACTTTACAGGGGAAGGCACTCCTTCAGCCTCCCCGACCAACCGCACGCGTTGCCGCCGCACCCGCCCTCGCACGTGTTCTTCTGCGAGAAATCCCCGCACTGGCAGTTTGTGGGCGGCGACCCGACCGGCGGGTCCGTGGGGGCCTCGGTCGGAACTCCCGTGGGCGCGTCGGTCGGCGCGTCGGTGGGGGGCGGCGTCGCCGGAGGCGGGATCCCCGTGGGAGGGGACGTCGGCGACGACGTGGGGAGGAGGCACTCGCACTGGAACGAGACGGGGGAGTCCGTGGGAGCGTCGGTCGGCGCCGACGTCGGATCGCTAGTGACGGGGCTGTCGGTGGGAGCGTCGGTGGGAGCCGACGTCGGATCGCTCGTGACAGGGCTCCTCGTCGGGGCGCCGGTGACGGGGGGATCCGTGGGCTGAGGAGTCTTTACCTTGGGGGGGAGCTTCCTCCTCCTCTGCTGGCTTCCGCCGCCCCTGAGCCCCGCCGCTCCCTTGAGGGGGAAGGTCGGCTCGGACGCAAGACTGCGTCGGGAGGAGCAGGTGCACTGGCTCATGTCGGACGCGGAACATACGCCCGACCCGTCCGAGCACTGGCCGGGGTAAAGCATCGTCGGCGCATCCGTGGGCGCGGAGGTGGGTACCGACGTGGGCGCATCGGTGGGACTGCCGGTGGGGCTCCCCGTGGCCGGCGACGACGTCGGCGCCCCCGTGGGCACGCCTGTGGGGCTCGGCGTGCCCTCGACGTAGCATCCGGACGTGAGCGATACCTCGTCCCACACGGGATCGCTGAAGGCTCCGTTGGGATCCTGCTCTGCCACCCAGAAGAAGGCGCCGCCGTTGCAAGAGTAGACTCCCCCGTTGTAGGTCTTGACCTGCTGCAGCACGGTGACGGCCTGGGCGCCGCTCGCGTTGGATCCCGTGCCGGAGCAGTCGGCGACGCAGAAGCCGAACACCACCTTGTCCGGCCTGCCGCCGAAGATGCCGTTGGCGATGTCGTCGTAGATCGAGCTGGCCGCGATGGAACCGGCGCCGGTACTACTGAACCCGTCGAGGGCCGGGCGCGTGAACCCGTTGTAGAACTGCGGCATCAGGAAGTTCAGGTCGGCGTTCCTCTCCTGCAGTATCTCGTAGTAGGTCGACCCGGGGGACATGTCCGTGTCCATGGGGGCGTGGGTCAATTCGTATCCCGGACCCAAGTTGTCGAGCTTGGTTCGCAGCTTGGAAGTCATCTCGCGAAGGAAGGTGTGCGCCTTGGCGTCGGTGTACAATCCCGACGAGGAGGAGCGACAGTCGCGGCCGTGGGATCCGGTGTCGTAGCAGTACTCGTAGTCGAGGTCGATGCCATCGTAGTTGTTCGCGTCGACCAAGTTCACGAGGGACGTGGACAATTGTTCCTCCCTCCCGAAGCAGTAGTCCCAGCAATCGTTGACGTCGCCATTCCACGATCCGCCCATGCCGGCCCCGCCGAAGCTCAGTATGACCTTCTTCCCCTGGGATCTCCACGAGTCGACGAGATCCTGACGGTTCTGGTTGTTGCAAACGTAGATCGGACCGACGTTGCAACTCGAGTCGCAATTGTTCTTGTTCTCCGCCCAAGTGTACGAGACGGCGAACGCGATGACGATATGGGTGTACCCGTCGAGCTGGTTCGCCGTGGGACAGGACTGCCAGTTGCCGAGGTAGGCGATGACGCGGGAATCGCCGGAGGCGACTGCCGGTCCTCCCGTGGGGGGACTCGGCGGGGGGTTGGTGGGCGGAGATGGTGGAGGATTTGTGGGAGGGCTCGGGGGAGGGGGTGTGGGACCCGGTCCGCTCACGGCCGGACAGCTGTTCGCGTTGGCATAACAGAAGGGCTTTTCGGGGGGACAATCGGCGTCCGTGCCGCCGTAGCACGGATCGGAGCAGGAGGAATCGGCGTCGGCCCAGCTCGTGCCGCAGTAATTTTGGTTCGTGCCAGGACCGGGGGTGGGCGTGGGAGGAGGGGGGTTACTGGGAGGAGAGGGGGGGGGGGGGGGGGGCGGGCTGCCGATGGGGCCGGAGTTGCACGGTCCCCACACGCAGTCGGCGCCGCAGTCTGCAAAAGAGAGAGAGAGAGAGAGAGTAGGCGACGTGGATGGGGGCGTCAAACGAAGAGAAAATGTCAGACTCGGATGCCGCGCAGAAGGCAACCCCCGGGGGATTCGAAGAGAATAACACATAAAAACTCACAGGCATCGGTGGGACCGCAGTATCCCCACTTCGAACAGCAGTGCGTCGGATCGGCGCACGGACCGGCCGTCAATGGGTTCGCGCTGCAGGATTGGGCCATGGCCATTCCCCCCCAACCCCAACCCCGCCCGGGCGTCGTCGCCAGGAGGGACGACGCGAGGGAGGCGACGAAGAGGGTCGACGTGCGAGAGTACTTCATGGTCGAGACCGAGAGGGTAGGGGGAGCTGGGAGGAGCTGGGAGGACGACTTGACAGGAAGCAGGGAAGGCAGGTCGAAGGTGCTCAGTGCTCAGGATTTTATGGCGGCCAAGTTGTTATATACCAAAACGGCTTGCCTCTCGTTTGGCAACATTTTGCAGCGTGGGGCAGTTGGGTCTCATCCTCATCGCGCGCATGTGCTTTCACTAACTCATGTCGCAGCCGAGCGGAAATTAGGACACATATCAGACACATACATATATGTCATATATACAGAGAGGTTCTCAAAGATAAAAACAACGGCCGCTCGGGAAACAAGTGGTCATTTTCTAAGACATTAGTCGTGATATCTGAGTGTACTCTGACTAATGTCTATTGCCTTCTTCGATTAGAGAGTTCACGTTTCGGTACACACGTCCATCACAATCAAGAAATGAATACTGCATGTCACATCCGAGATCTGAGATCCTCTGCCCCGCACCCCCGGACACCCGCCCTCCCCTAAAAATACCCTTCACTTGTTGTTTGCTGCATCAAATACAATGAGAGCATTTGTACAAAGTGAGTTGAGTCTTTCATTGCAGGGACATTCTAGGTCTAGGATGGCAGATAGGTAAGGGTAGATAGATGGAGGTGATGAATTAACTCTTCGTCGGGAGTGGCATCAAATGGCCTCAGCCACAACGTGCGGCTAAGGCGGAGGGCAAATGCGCGGACGGATCGATTTTTCATCCGGTCCGGCGGAGCGTCACACCGCTTCATGTGTTTCTTTCGCTATAAAGAACCTGAGGACCATACCGACGAAGAATTTTGTGCAGAATTCAATAGTGACATCTCAGCAGAGCTATCAGCAGAGTGAGAAGGGGCGATGGTATTGGTATATCTATATCCCTTTGCCTGGCCGCTCGATCGAAAGCAAGTGGCGCGACGATTGAGAGGCCGAGGAATCCTCGGCGCTTGCTTTCGATGTGCTTTCGGCTTTCAATCGAACTCGCAGGACGTGCATCGCGGGGATCACGGGACTTGATTTCAAAATTTTAAACCTGTTCACCATGGTCGAAGGTGCTCAAGCTGGTGCTTATCGTTGTACCAGAACCAAAAAGTGCGGTCGCGTTTGGACTTGTCGTATCGGTCCTTATCGTTGAACCAAACCAAAAACAAATCGCTTCGATCATACATATAACTTAATTTTGGAATTAGTACTTTAGAACCTAAAGGTATCCCATCACAAAAAACTCGGTGCGCCTTTGCGCCACACGACACAAAAGAACCATCGTCGTTGTCGCCTCCATCCATCGACACCGTCGCCACGGTGTATTGTCGGACCACGCGAAAGCTTGGCCCAAGTTAGGGTTGGAGGCGTCGGGAGCGCAATGACTCGTCGCGCACTACGACGGAGAATAGTACGGGGCCAAATTTGTCGCAGTGTCGGCGGTGACGGTGGGGGTGGCATGGTGGCGGTGGCACGGCGGCGGCGGTAGCGGCGGTAGCGGCAACG
>JALLBE010001468.1:0-10322 GCA_036939795.1 Thalassiosira mediterranea | reverse complement strand
ATTCGTTGTTTTGGTTAGATAATTTAATTTTTACAAGTCTCGAAATAGTTACGCTATAGTGTAATTGACCAACAAGGAGATAAGCCGAATCAGGGGGGTATACTTCGAGGTACTCCACTGTAGTATCCAAATATTTAGCGACGAGATTCTAAAATCTAGCTACATACATACCTACATATTTCAAAATTAATTTGTTAGTAACTCCGTCAAATTCCGGGTGCTAATTTTGGGTAAAAGTTGGTATTGTAAAAGAAGCCCCAGAAGAGTCCTACAAAACTCTATTTTACGGAAGGGTCCAAAATAAAGCAAGGGTCTCGGACTTTTCGTGCGACTTTTTACATTACATACCGAAAAATACCGACCATTGAAGATTGTATGTAACAACATCTGCCTCATGTTCCTGTTTTTCAGTCCCGTTCCATCGCCAGAGAGAACGTCAGCTGGATAGGTAACTCTATGTAGGTATGTATTAGTTTTACACACTTCCAATTCCGCTGTAAATCGCTACATATTCGATATTGCCTCTCTGATGATGGAGCAAGGTTGTACAAAGATTCGCATCTGGTCCGTTACGAGGTCCAGCGTCTGAATATACGTATGTATGTTCCTCGCTAGGGCCTGTTCTTTGCGATACAGTGCTTCCACAAACATTTTTACATATAGCGTGTACCGGCTCTGGTATGAATATATCCCTGGATTGTCAACATCTACAGTACGCATTCCTACGTATCTGTAGTACAATTTTACCCTCCCGCCAAAAGCTGTGCACCCGGCCAAACATGTATAAATGTTTGGAATGTAAATAGGTCCAAATGTAAATATGTTTGTGGAAACACTGTGTATTGCTTGACAGATATCCAGCTGCCGCCGGCGACGGCCAGCCGCAGCGAACCCCGCGAAGGTTCGATGAGACATGAGAGATTTGTGTGAGACTCCACGGTGAGGTGGTGGGCGCGTGAGCGATCATCCGCCCGTACCGGGGGCGGCGCGGGGCGCGGGGGTTGATTTGAAATCGTGTTGAAATCAAGATAGAGCAGAGAGCAAGAGCCTCTCTAATCAAAGCACGATCAAGCATGCGAAGACGCAAGCTTGACGTGCACGGTGCACGTGACGTGCCTTCGGTCATTCGCTCGTCGTTCCTCTCACGTCTCGCCGATTCACCCAATTGGCAATGGCTGGACTGATGGAACATCCAATAGGGATGAATCCGAACAACATGGCGCCCAACGGGGCATTCGCCAGTGTGCCGCCGCAGCAGATGCAGCAGCAGCAACAGCAGCCGCTGCTGCAGATCAATGCGACGCCGGGTGGGGGGGGACAGGTTCTCATGGGTCAAATGGTTGGTGGCGGTGCACTTCCCGGCGGAATGAACTCCCAGCAGCCGAACCATCAACAGCAGCAGCAGCAAGCACAGGCTGCTCTCTACTGGAACGCTCTCCAAGCGTCTAATCAGTCTTCTCAGGGTAAGAAGCAACAACCCCAACAGCAAGCGCAACAGCAACAGCAACTGGGCCAATCGAGTGCTCCGATGGGAACGCCTGGCACTATGCAGTCCCCGCCGATGCAGATCAACTCCAACCAGGGAGGACAACAAGGGGGGGGAGCTGCGGGGGGGCAGGGGAACCAATCCCAGATGTTGCTTCAACAGCAAAATTTAATCGCCCGACTGCAGATGCAGCTCCAGCAGGAGCAGCCGTCTGATCAATCATCCATGCCGCAAAATTCAACCCCGCAAGCTGGAGGGGGTGACCTCGCGGCGATGTCATCGTCGACTTCCTTCCAGCAACAGCAGCAGCTTGGAAGCAACGTATCGTTGCAGGGGGCATCGCAGCAAAATTTTCCACCAGCCCTGCAGGATATCGGCCAGCGTCGGAATAGCAGCTTTGGGTTGCAACAGCCAACCAATATGGGACTGCCCAATGTTCAACAACAGCAACTTCAGCAGCCGCTGCAAGGTCAACAGCAACAACTGCTTCTTCAACAACAGCAAGCTCGACAACAGCTGCCGAATATGCCTGATAGCAATGGAGTTTCGGGACAGCAGCAAGCGCAGCAGACGAATCAGATCAATAATTTTCAGAACGTGTTTGGGAACAACGGCAACCAACAACTTCAACTGGGACAGAACTCTATTTCTAACAGTTCTCCCATGGGAGGACCCATGAATCCTAACCAAGGGCTTGGACAAGAGAATGCTTCCACAATAACTCCCGCCCCACCAACTATGGGCACGGCCTCCGCTCTTGGGAGCATCATGGCTTCACAGAACCTGAACCAGCCAGGAGTTATGGATGCGATGCGTAGAGTGTCGTCGACTGCCACCAGCACCCCGCAAATGGGTGACCTTCTCCCACAAGCGCAACAACAGCAGGTGCCACAAGACCAGCAGCAGCAGCTCATGGCGAAAATACTGCAACAACAGATGGATGGAGGGATGAAACCTCGCGGCGATCAGGTCGGTCAACAGGGTGCGGCCAATCTTGGATCGCAGGTTCAGCACTTACAACTGATGCAGAATCTTCAGGCACAGCAGCAGCAACAGCAACAGGTCGTGGGTATGGGCATGGCAATGGGCACGGCCACAAACAACAATGGCTCTGGGCCGGCGCATGCACAAAACCTTCAACAACAGCTGCAGCATCAGTCACAGGTCCAAGATATGATGAAAGGCGTAAGTAACCAGATACCGGGGCCAGCACAAACAGGGAACCTGACGAGTGCTGCATCGAATTTCAGTGGTTCCATTAGCGAGAGCAGCAGAGGGTTAAGTAGTATGACACCCGCGCGAAGAGAAAATACCAGCTTCTTGGCAGGGGTTGCACCAGACCCCATTGCCGAGGGTGTGACCATGGGCTCGTCTTCTCATGGCGACGGTGCGGCGAGTGGATCTCCCAGAGCAGGCGGTGGCGGTAGCCAATCTTTCCTCGACGGTCATTTTGCGGGGGGGTGGCAGAGCAACGCTGATTTGCCGGACAGGCGGAGAATAATATTCAGTATCATCAAAGTGATCGAACGGATGCGTCCCGACGCAAATGTTTTGTTTCAGAAGTGAGTATTTTGTTTTGTTCAGGAATCCCCTCGAGTAAAAAAGGCTCCAGATTCATTTCGTTCTTCTCTGTTGCACTCCCTTCAGCCGGTTACCTCTGATGGCAAAAAAGCTGGAAGAACACCTCTACCGATCAGCACAGACGAGGAAGGATTACATTGACCCAGCGTCTCTCAAGAGGCGTCTTCATGTGATAGCGAAAGGAGTGGGTTTGCCTCAGCCGGAAAATAATGATGCTGCTACCCTTGCCGATCCCAACAAAGAACTGCAGTCTGGAATGAGGGGACCATCTGACCAGAATCCTATGGCGGATGATATCGTATCTGGTCCCAGTTCTTCTCTTGGTTCTGGGAACCCCTCTATGTTGGGTGGAGCGCAATCAAATCCCATGCAACAACAGGGGAATCAGAATCTGAATCAGCAGCAGCAACTCCTTCTATTACAACGACAGCAACAGCAGCAACTCCAACTTCAGCAAATGCAACAGGCACAAAATCCACAGGCAAATATGAGCGTCCAACCAAATCAACAGCCTCAACTTCCGAGCAATGGTAGTCAAAGCTCGGACCCTTCCCAAGCTAATCAGCTTCTAAATGGAAACTCTCCTGGGGTTCAACCCCAGGGAGATTCGATTTCAGCAGAAAAGAAGAAAGTCATCCTCCTCCAACAACAGCGCCGTCTCCTTCTTCTCCGCCATGCATCCAAATGTGATGGAGGGCCCACTTGTCGGACGAAGTTTTGTCCCCAAATGAGGTCATTGTGGAAACACATGAAAAAATGCCGCGATAAACACTGCAGGGTCAACCATTGCCTCTCCAGCCGCTGTGTATTGAATCACTATCGAATGTGCAAAAGTGAGGGGAAGACATCGACTTGTGAGATTTGTGCGCCGGTAATGGACCATATACAGAATGGCGATGGCAACACAATTGGTGCAACTGAGCTCAATCCTAGTGACGATTTAGACACGATTGTGATGGGCAATGAGGGCTTGAGCCCCGCAGATTCGGTTGCGGGCAGCCAGATTTCTGGTGTGTCGAGTAATGGGCCCCACGGTCCTTCTTCCCTGCTGCAACAAGCTCAGGGTGCTGGGCCAACCGGCATGCCTCAGGCTGCTCAGGGAGGGGGGTCCAATCTTAACATGCAGGGTGTACAACTTGAGGTGCAAAAGAAACAACTTCAATTGAACCAGATTCAGCAACAGAAGGTATGAAGAGATGATTTTCATATTTTGCTTCTTATCTACCATTATATCCTAAACGCTTTCATATTGTCGAATATTTCTTGCAGGGCAACCTCTTAGTCCAAAGCCAGAGTTTAAACCAGCAACTTCAATCCGTCCAAAATCCTCAGCAGGCACAACAGTTGCAGAAGCAGCACCTCATCATTCAGCAACTGATCCAGCAATTAGACCAGCAGCAATTAATTCTCCAGGGAGAGCTCCAGAATTTAGGAAGGCAGTTGCAGCAACAGCAACAGCAACAGCAACTTGGGGATCAACAGCCGATGCCTTCTTTGGCGCCTGGAGAAAATTTGCAGGCTTCGAAAAGAGGGCTACCAGAAAATGGACAGAAAGGCAGTGATGATAAGGATGAGAATGATACATCATCCCGCCCTAGCAAAATGCCGAAATTAGGAGGCGATCAGAGGGGTCCAGGAGAAAATGGTTCCAAAAACTCTGGAGTGGGCCAGTCTTCTTTTCCTCCGCAGTCATCGACACCAACGTTGTCAGCCCAACGCATTGCCAAGAAGTGTCTTCCCCTTGTGAGAAAATTAATGAATCATGATCACGGATGGGTTTTCAAAGACCCGGTAGATCCCATTGAGTTGGGAATACCTGAATACTTTGATGTCGTGGACCATCCCATGGATCTCACTTTGGTCATGAATAAGCTCGAGGATGGAGTTTATCAGGACATTACATCATTCGAACGAGATACAAAGCTGGTGTTTGAAAATGCACTTCTTTTCAATGGAGAAAACAGTGACGTTGGTTCGATGGCAAAGGAGTTGTTGGCTCTTTTTGCAAATGATTTGAAGAATGTCGTTAAAGATGGAGAGGTGGGTCAAACGGCTTTTGTATGATGAATTGTTGTCAAATGCCTCCATGTTCACAGAGCCTCTTTGGGCCATTTTAACTCGTGAATGAAGAGCAGAAATCCTTTTCAGTGCACAATATCAACAAAGATGCCCCCGCCCAGTTAATGCAAAATTGATTTGCTGCACTGAGTCTTCGCGTTGGGCCAAATGGCAGCGATGTGTTCGATCAGCTTGATGCCCGAGCGTTGATGGTCCCAGACAATATAAAGCGATTGAGTCAGCCAGACGCATCTTCTTTGTTGGCCTCATATTAAGATACATAGTGCTTCGCCTGCAGAATGCAACATAAGTGCACATATTACGATATGAGATGATACGTGTCACACCTCTGGGCAACCTCTCGCATCGTCAGTGTTGCCTTCCGAAAAAACGAGAACTGCACTTCAGTGGAGTTCTCATTCTCTCCGAATCATATGCACTACTTCTATCTCTCCAACGAGAGCTCGAGGGAGGCACTACCTACACCATAACTGCCGCTGTGATAGACCTCATAGGTACACGGACGCACAAAATTACACTTCTCTCAAACGGCTCAAAATATTTGATCATGGTCTTTATCACTCGATCTTTTGCAGGTCTCAATACTGTCAGGAGATTCATGCCCGCATTCACTCAGTTGCAAGGCATCAGCAGTAGTCTTCGTACGATACCGAATGTGGAGTCTTTCAAACTGGCTGATCATGCGGTGGCAGCTTCGTTAGCGAGTAAACTGTATCCCGCTTCGATGATCTGCACCATTGGCGAGATTTATTTCCGATCGCGTGAAGAGATGGAGTGCCCAAGTGGTGCCGTGGTTGGTTTCATTTCTCAAGTTATTTCGGTCATAATCTCGATACCCATGATAGCAATAGCGAAGAATTCGCCTGGGGTGAATTCAGTTTTGGAAGTGGATTGGCTTCATTTCGTTGAATCAGTCATGTTTTGGGCTTCGATCCACGTGCAATGCATGACGTTTCGCCTGGCGGTGCGTTCTGTAGAGAAGAAGAATTTGCTACCTGTAAGTACATCAAGGTTGCACACACAGAAGCTCGTTGATCCTTTTTTCCACGCTTTTTCTCAGCAAAACAATTCCATCATCGTTTTCCAGAGGAGTTCATTTGAGTATAAGCCTATGGCGAAAGTGCTCTCCTTGGTATATTGTACAATCCTCATCGTAGCAATAGGACATTTTTGTGTCGACATGAAGTCTTGGCAACATACCAGGCTATTTGGTGGAACGCTTGACCCGCCAACTCCTGGACGTGATAAGGTGTTACGTGGAGAATTATCATTCCTTACTTGGATTTTCCACTGGTCAATGGCTATTGATTATTGCTTGACACTGCCCATGTATATGTTGCGATGGGGAGATAAAGATTGCACTGGAAACAGAAAGTGGAAGCTGTACACGATGTTGCACGTTCCTGCATTTGTGGTGAATGGAGTTGTATTCCTCAATCATCTACATCGCGATCGGATGGCCTCCCTGAAGCTACTTCATCCTCTACTGGTTTTTATGGCAAGTATGTCAACGCTGTATGGGTCATTCTCTGTATCAAGAGCAAGAGGCTGGGGAAGTTCAGGTGCTCGAGATAGAGAAAATAGTCTTTTGCTCCGTCCTAATAGCAAGAAAGTGGACTGCGCCAGTTTGGATTGGGATATTGCTTATACTTTGGCATCAATTGCAGTCGGGTCAGTTTTCGCTTATTGTTCGTTGTACGGGACTACTTAAAGCATATCTGTCTCTATTTGATGTTCTCTTTGCCAATCAAGCAATGTAGAGCTTGTAACTTCAGGTAACTTTTCTTGGTTGTTTCGTACATTACCGTTTAGATCTTCTCCTCTCTGACAATTGCATTGTACAAAATCCAATGATCATATTATTATTTTGGGTATGGAATGGCATGAATAATGGCAAACAACTAGGTGGCAGTGTTGTGCATGTACCATGATCAGTTGGTCAGAGTAATACACAACTTGGCACGAGACCCTCCAGTATCATCCCCCAAGTCTTGCGTGTGAGAGCATGAGCTCTAGAGTTATTTGGGGCGAGACATAATACACAGCAGTTCTATCACAACTCTGACCAACACTGACACCAGCTCTACATCACAACCTCTTCAGGTCAGAAGGTACTAGATATGTCCCATGTGTGTGATAGTGTGTAATGTATCTAGGTATGGGTACAATCGCAGCCTCAATCACCCTCAATGAAGAGCTCATTCATTCCCTGCTGACTTTTTCTATATTCCGCGGCTTTCAGAAGTTCTTACTGAAAAAGATAAAAACATACGGTGGGAAGTAATAAGTCGAACGTGGGTTCTACAGTATTTTTATGACCAGGCCTCCTGCTCGTGCTTTGTGCTCACTGCTCACTGCTCACCAAGTTCGCCTTCGCTCCTTCGCTCCTCGCTTCCTCACACCTCACAGCTCACAGCTCACACTTCTCAACTCTCAACATCATGCCTCCTCCGACCACCATAGTCGCACTCGCCCCACCTCCTCCCCTCCCTCGCTCCATTTCCCTCTCGGACTCACAGCCCGCGGGGACCGCCCCGTTAGACCCGCCCGGGGCATTATCGTCGTCCGTTTCCTCCGCCCACGCGAATAATTATATCCCCGAGGCTCTGCCGTCGTCATCGTCGGAAAACGCCGTTGCGCAACAATCATACGCGACGGCCATGGAGGAAGCTGCGGGGCAGACGCCTTCGGCCGAGGCGGCGGTGGCGGGTGCAGACGGTGGGGAGGGACATCCGTCGGGAGCGGACGGAGGGTCGAATGTTCTGGGCGGCGCGGCTCGCAGACGGAATAATAAGAAAGTGTGAGTACCTCGGGGCATCATCAATCTTGCACCGTCATGCTGCGCGCTGCTGGTTTTGCTATTTATCTTCACTATTGGCCGACCCAATCGTCTCCATTGATGCTCGTGAAATCTAATCTTCCTCCTTCCTCTTCAATTGGTTTTCTGGTGCAACAACGCGTGGTATCCTGGTGGTATTGGCCTCTCAGATACGCTGTATCAGTGAGATGGGAGCGCGAACAGGCCGAGCGACAACAGCGGCACACGGAATCGGGGCCGGTGTCCGATAGAAAAAAGTTCCTCACGTGCACGACGGAAGATTTCAACAAATATTTCTGCTGCTGCGCGCGGCGGGTCGGGTCGATGTTCTTTCTGCTGGAGAGGAGAGATGGCAGTCCGATCGTCGTGGCGGGTCCATGTTGGCCGTTCTGCACGTTCGTGACGGTGCCGCTAATCGTCGGGCTGAGCGGTTTGGTGGGGTACTTCATCGTGTCAAATCCGATCACTGGACTGGTGAGCATAGCTTGCAAACGAGGAAATGAACTTCCCCTATTTTCCGCGTGCCATCCTGATCAAATGAAAATTCTCTATGATTGGTTTTATGGTGCAGCCATGGTGGTTTGCCTTGATATACTATCCCATTGTGGTGTTTGTCCTGGGAGTGCTGTTTTGCGTGAGCTGTAGAGATCCTGGCCTCATGGAGAGAGTAACAGACGAAGAAGCAGCAGATAATGGTTGGTTTTGGAACGAACAGGTCGGCAGCTATCGGCCAGCGGGGGCCATGTACTGTAGGGAATGCAAGGTGAGTTCTTGACATATTTGCCTGGCCTTTTCTCTCATTCCCATGTGATGAAACAATTTATGTGAACAACTCTTTTGCCATACCTACCCCGACTTGGTCATAACATTGCAACAATCATTTTATAAGGCTTTGGTGTATGATTATGATCACGTGTGTCCTTGGACCGGAACCGCCATTGGAAAGGGCAATATGGTACCGTTCAAAATATTTGTATTCAGTGTCAATGTACTGTGTTACTTCAGTGTTGGTCTGGTCATTTGGCAAGTGATGGATAAAATCACATGACCCAGAACAGAATAGAGAGAAATAGAGAATTCAACGATCTCCATTGGGATCAAAGTTTTGTACTTCTTGCGAATGAGAAGAAATGTATGTTAGTCCCATTTGAGTGCATATTTTGAGTGTATATGCGCTTGGTGATAATGTTTCGTGCATGAATAAGCAAGCCGGTCGCAGGTGCAATCATCAAGTGAGAGCAGAAACAATAATCATGTTGGCATTGCCCAGTGAATTAACATTTACCGCATGATCGCGAGGGATGCCTGTTGAAATCGATGGCCTCAATCAGCAGTCTTAGACGCAGATTTAGGAAACCGCCATTTGCCATAAGCTGTCTCTTGGCTCTTCCCGGGTGACCAACCTGGATCAGAGCAAAATGAATAAAATGCCACACTTAAAGCTTCATACACAAACATGCCGTGAAGGATGTGTTATGTGGCAAACATTTTTGCTCGTTAGCCTATTCATCTACTCTGCTGATTCTTAGGAACAATATGAGATAAGCTAACAAATCATTACTAGCAATTACTACCTGTATGAGATTTGATTTGATTTGATTTTATTGTGGGGGATAAGAGTAGTGAATGTCACTGCTGATTGTTAATTCATGACCGGTACACACTACATACATGGTGGGCCTTGATCTTATCATCTAGGAACTAGAGTGTGGAACCTGCTTTGTGGCCACCATAACATGCACAATCATAATCGATTCTGTTGAGCTCACTTTTCCTTTGGGTCATATGGGTGTGGGCTGACCATCTAGTAGTTACTCAAATAACATCATACTGTACAGTCTAGGGCCATGGTGCATTGTTGCACAGCTGGGAGTCTTTTTTCCTCTGGCACAGGCACAGTGTGTCAAGTGTGGATAAGTTCGTATTTTCCGCACTTTAATCGTGTGCACTTGAGAGAATTTATACTGTGCACTTGAATTTTTTCTACAGCTTAGAACTTCAAAACTGAAACTTGTTCCAAGAGAAAAAGGGGGGAGTACTTAGAGAACATGCCCAACAATGACCCTTTCCATCAAATCACATGGATGATGGCTGCTGATGACATGACCTCAGTGTATAGTCTAATTAAGCCAGAAGTGCCAACCCAGCGTTCCATCCCCAGGCATTCTCTGGGGGAGGTTGCATTTCTACCCGATCCACTGGCTACATAAAATGGAGGCGTTCGTATGTAGGCGAAAATCTATTTTTTTAGCTAGAGACCAAGCTAGATAGTCTCACACCCTTATCTTTGCACCTAGTTTTGGCCCCCGTGAGGTCCGCCTTTACCTAAAGTCATGGGATGGCCCAACTCGTCAAGAG
>JALLBE010001467.1:0-10323 GCA_036939795.1 Thalassiosira mediterranea | reverse complement strand
GATTACACGACGCACTTATTTGATTACTAGTCGCAGATGTGGCTTCAGATTTTTTATTACACATCGGACGACAGACAGACCACGAAAACTCCTCAATAGGTACCTACCTAGGTATTGTGAAGAATTGGTCTGTCCTTGTCTGTCCCCTTCGAAAAGAAGAATGTCGTCCTCTACATTTACATACCTACCATAGCTGCATAAACTGGTACCCGCCATGCGCTGCCGCTGATCCACCATTTTGTAACATCGATTTCACCGTCGCACATAGGCATAGGTGCCTCCCTGAAATTGAAACCTTCCTCATTTCATGTTCATGGACAAAAGGGGATCGGTGTCGGGGACGGGGAGGGCTGGGCAGAAGCTAGGATCGTGCTAGAAAGGGGTAAAGTTGGCGGTCCATACCACATAAAATAGGTAGATAGCTTGATGGTGAAACGCAAACACAAGCCACCAAACGCATCACATCGGACGCGCTGTAGCTGTATCAATCACCATCCGCGTCCAAGCATCGGCCGGCCAAAGCGATCCCAGGGTGGGAATTCAACCACGGACCAGGGCACCCGGGGTAGCCCTGGGACTGTCCTACCATTTGATGTCCACGGAACCGTGGTTTTAGCGGTCTTTGTCCGTCCAAACGGTTACCAATTGCTATAGGTATAGGTAGATATAGTTGCTCGGCGACGCTCGCCAAGACCGGCTTTAAGAGTTGTTGATAAAGGTAAATAAGGATGCTGCTACTGCTATCAGCCACGGCTGACTGCAATATTTTCATTTAGTTCATTTACAATCGAATTTGCTAAGCGGTGGTGGTGCGGCTGTGCCAAAGATAACATGAACTACCTAAAGTGTAAGTAGTGTAAACACCCCCGCCGGAGCCAAGCCGTCTATAGGCACTGTGCAGGAGATCTGTAGGCAGTGAGAATGAGATGTCATAAATCAGCTGCGTCCAAGGTATTGTTGTGGCCGTGAGAGGCTCCGGAAGTAGAGCTGAGTGGGGGGTGCTGTCGACGAGGACGTCATGGTCGATCTGCCATCACCATCATCGATCGTTGATCAATGATATTTTCAACGTGGTGGCACTATCAGAGTCTTGGTGCTTCTAAAGAAACAAATATGAATGATATTTTGAGCACTGAACGTGTGATTTGTTAGGCTCCATCGCTTCAGAAAAATACGAGGCAATTCTGGGAAGAAAATCTGTACTAATTCCTATGAGTAGAATTTGGTTTCAAAGTGTACGAAAAAATACAATACCGAAATAAAGATACTCTCTTCTGTCGAATCACTCTTTGATACAGATGTATATCACTAATGGAAGAAAGTGAAGGTGGAGGAAGTATAGATTTATTGTTGTTATGAACAGTTCAATATGAAAATCCAACTGATCTCTACAAAGTTATTTCACATTTGTCTTTGTCAAACTTTTCCACAACCACAATTAGGTTTTGGCAAAATATTGTGGAGCTAATATACCAATCTTATATCAATGACGAAGTTCTTCTGTTTCTTTTCATAGTTTTTTTCTCAGAGTGCTGAGACTGAGCTTATCTCTGACTCAAACAAGTGGTTTAGATTTAGTCACTGTACCATAACAACAAAGAAGCAAGGAGGATTTTGTCAACTCAAAAAGCAAGATTCCATGAGATTGCAAATAATGTTAAACACCTCTCATTATGTATATTATTGTCATGATTACTATGATACCATTTGTATTTGGAATAGGAGGCTACACCAAAACTGGCGCTGGCACTGAATTTGTGCTCTTTTTTCATGGACAATAAGTATGGCAGTGGCCAAACTAACTCTTTCCCACTTCTGACGGAAGCATTATTTTTTTATTGTTTGTACCATGTGGACATACTTTCCTCATTTTGTTCCAAGGTGGATCTATCTATGTTGGTTTCATTATTATAGTCATCCGCTTGTATGTCGGCCCATTGTAAACAACCTCCAGCTAAATGTTAATCACCAAGCCCAATAACAATAATGATGATGATGGAATTCTGAGGTGGTCTCAAAAACACTGGGATTGTCCACGGCAACAATGCAGGTCACGAACAGTCCACAGAGAAATAATATTTAACTCAAAGACACGGAGGAGGGCACCAACATGTTGTGTCGGCTGATGCATACCAACTGATAACAGATGCATGTAACTCCAACATGGTCCAATAGCCAAGGGCTACAACTACAAGCACAAAGAGAAAAAAATATCACAAACTAGCCCGCGAAGCGGCTAGTTATCACAAATAGCAGCCATATTCAAAGTATGATGTGTGACCATCCGTTGGACAGGAACAACTGCATCAGGCATGAGGGTTCTCTTTGCATTCCACTACATATTCATGCTTGATTGATGCCTCTAGAGATAGCTCCAAAAGGCTCCAAACCATGTCCAGGCCCGGGTTCCAAGCCCATCAAACCAACCTAAAATATGTAAAACATCAACAGGTGCGATGCAGTCATGAAGAAACTAAAGATGCTGATCCAAACTCAAGTGTTTTACTATTGTACTTCCCTAATTGTGTGTTATTGTGGTGCATCAAAATTGTGTTCGTTTGCTGAAGGCAGGGCTGAAGAATTGTTAACCCGGTCATCCAGTCGTTTCTTCTATCTATTTGAACAGTGGTGTGAGAGGCCGTATCGTATCACATCATGATCATTTTCATGAGCTGGCGTGGAGCAGTCCGATTATCCTCGATCGCTTCCTCGTCCACTCGGACCATTCCTCCGAAACGCTCGCCAGCATGTCGGCGTCGTAGATGCCCACACTCCTTTGTCTCTTCTGCTCCAACCGAATGGCCCTCGTTAGTCCTTTCCGTCGGAAGATGATCTCCTCGAAGGAAGCCTTGGAGAGGCACTTCTCCAAACCCATGAATTCGCTGCTATCTCTCGAGCCGATCATCGAGGTGTAGTTGTGATAACTCGATATCTCGTCGCTGTCGCATCTCATCCTCCTCGCGACCAGGGCGGTCTGGTGCTTGAAGGATTGCATCTCCTTGGGAGTGAACCAGACGTCGTCTCGGCATTCGAGCGGCGTGGACTCGAAGAAGGTGACGGAGGCGGTCTCGGCGAATGCGACTCGTCGTGAGTTCTTTTGGGGGGTGAGGGGATATTGAGACTGGGGGAAGTCGACAAGAAGACTCATTGTAGCGGCGGTTGTAGTGTTGTGAAGGGGTTTGAAGACGAAGACGAGCTGGATGAGATCGAAGATGGAGAGTAGAGTGTCCGTGCGCTGCTGAAAAAATTGTGAGGTAAAAGATGAGAGGAGATTTTGTGAAATGGGACGGAAGAGAGTAAGATGGGTGCTGTTCGATACTCCATTCGTGCGTATCTATCGCACACACAGCCAGATAGACACCTCCCTCGTGGAGAAGACTAACTAACGTACAGGCCTAAAAAACAGCGTAGTTTTTAACCTCTCTAAATACCTATCTACCTATTCCTAGACAGGTGTATCGGAGTACCATGCACATCATACGTACATATATGTGGATGGAGTATCTCATATCGAGATCGTGTAAAAGCCTTGAGATTTGTTCACGTCTGGTGTCGGATGAGTATTTGTCTGGGAACATATGCCGGGAGTTGCCGGGACAAGCAAGAAGGATAAACAAACAGGTATGGTACATATAATACTTCGGCAATGCTGATCGTTAGTGTGTATTTGTGTCTTTTAGCAATCTAAGAGATGTTAATCCATCCGATAATGTGGACACAGATCCGCTATCGCATCCGATTTTATTCCTGGGAAAACGCATTTTCCTCGCTAAGAGTTATTTAGTACGAACCCGACCTCCAGTACCGTTCTAGGATAATTAAAATGTCTCAACGACAATAACTTCTATGTAATGACTGCCATATCTCAGCGAGCCAGGCGGTCGACCAAGCGAAGATAAGCGCGCGCTGTGAGATTTTTGTGTATTTTTACATCTTGACGTTGATGTTCAGCAGAACAAATCCAGAATACTGGAATAACCCTTCGACACTGATAGGTACTTATCTAGGATTTAAGGTTTATTTCTGGATTTCGAATAGGTATAAATAACGTTTTCTCTTCGTGCAGATAAATAGGTTTATCAGTAAATTATGACGTGTACTTCATCCACGTTCAATGATTGAGACGGTATTATTCTATTTAGAAAAAGAATTCTGTTCCCTGACAATTTTTTTGTACGTCAACCCACGTCACCCTGAATAATCATTCAAATCCCACGTCACAATACTACCTAGACACTTACCTATGTTCAAGTCGATGGAATGATAAGTAAATCGTTCACAAACTCAAGAATCGAACATAGAGAAAAATAACAAGTTCCTCCACTTGCTCGAACGAATCGTTCAAATCCTACGTCACAATACTACACATTTAAGTTCAAATTCAAGTCGATGGAATTTGAAGTAAATCCTTCAATTTTTCATCCCGTAAAAAAGTTCAAGTGAATAGAAACCTTCAATGATTGACTGGATGACTCCTACCTCACAACGTAGACATTTAGTTCAAGTCAATGGAACTTGAAGTAAATCCTTCAAATGCACTGTGTAAATTCAAACATAGGCGTCGAAAACTCTTCTGACTTTTATTTTTACGATATATTTCTCTCTTGTACCTATGCCACGTTTCCATGGTTTCATAACTGTATGTACAATACCTCTACTTTTTAGGTGTACAATATGTACACACTACGATGCGATATGTAAAAGAATAACCTTCAACGTGCGCTGTGGGATAGATAGAGAAGATGCCTCTAGCTAGCAACCTAGACTATGTATGATGCACATACATACCTACCTGTTATGTACTAGATAGGACACCTGTCATAGGTACACCACATCATGGCTACCTCTAGCTGGGGAAACCCAGCAACCAGCAAGGCAAGCTGCAAGGACGCTGCTGCAAGCTGCACAGCTGCACGCACACCTACACACACCTCTACTCTAGAGCTCTTGGACGAGGTTGGCCATCGATATTGCTCACAATGCTCGCCTTTCTCTCTTGATTGATGGCTAATGGCTATAAATAAGCAAGATAATTGTTACAAACTCCGGTTTCGAGCACAAATCCAACAGGCTAAAATATTTTCACCAAGGCGCATATCACAAAATCCAATTACACTCAATATCAATAGCCAATAGGTACCCTCTGGATTCTGATGCCATTGTCATTGGTGTCAATGAAACGAAGGCATGGAAGGTTGTTAGTGTTAGGATTTCACGCTGATGTTGATATGGTTTTTGCACTGGGGATTGGTAATTGTGCGCATGTGCGAGTCGGTAATTTGGTCTCAAGTTCACCTAGCAATGCCCATGCCCATGCCCATGATTTTATGGCACGTGTTTTCTTAGTGTAAGCTAGCTGTAACTACAGATCGTTCAAAGTGGTGCTTGAGCCAACAAGTAACACTATAACTATACACAGTAGTATTGTTTTGTCCCACTAGCACTAGCACAAGTTAGTGGCCGAATTTGTCAAGTTTGGAAATCGGCTCATCATCAAAACCAAAAGCAATAGAGCCGAACGGTAATATGTCAGCTCAGATGTAAGCACTTCAAAAATGCAATAAAAGAAGTATGGACCAATCTAGAACAGATGCTAAGAATCATTTAGGCACATCTACTACTACTAGAGAGCTAGAGGTGCCTAGACCTAGAGAGAGAGCCAAATTGATCAACACCTCAAATATTGTCAAATTCACACACCCCCAACTCCCGTGAGTATCGTACCTATACCTGCAATAGCAAGAGCCATATGTAGGTACCATACATTGTGGGCGGCAGCTGCAAGCTTCGGGTGGACGAGTGCTGTTTACTGACAATAATTCTTTTGCATTTCTACCTCTTGGTATGATCTCTTCTGCTAAACCAGCATTCATTGGATAACTATCTATATCTAATCTTGGTGTGATCTGTTCTGCTGAATCTGCATACATCAGATACATCTACCTAATCTTGGTGTGATCTGTTCTGCTAAACCAATTCATCAACCCACTCTTGGTGTGATCCATTCTGCTAATCCTACATACATTAGATGCAGTCAGTAATTAAAACCTGTAAGGAAACAAACACTAAACTTGTAAGGACATGAACACTTGTAAGAAAAACTTGTAATTGTAAAGATAAAAACTTGTAGACATGAAAACTTGTAAGGACATGAAGACTTGTAAGGAAACAAAATCCTGTAGGGAAATATTTGGGGGTGACAGAAAAAACATCCTAAATTTGCTGCTCTTTATAATTATCATGAGGATGTTGAACCCCATTGTTAATCCTTTGTTGAACAACATGATTGTGATGAACAATAATTCTCGCTGATGGTTCAATTCATTTGGCAGCCCTAACCTTCTCCGAAGCTTGGATACAATACGTATCGTACAATATTTACCTACCTACTCTACATAGCTAGGTACGTACGTACTACAATATTTGGGTGATCTTGGATCTTGGCGCCCGAGATTTCTTTAGCGAAGTTTACTAGAATAGTTCTAACGTGACTTATCGCCAAGATTCTAAAGGATCTGGCGGGAAGTGACTCACTCTCTAGATACATATCTTGCAATGGATCCCTCATTCATCTCACAAGACGTGCATGTTCTCGACCTCATATTCTCGACGAAAATCATCGACCATGGCGTCCGACGAGCGCCGCTTCGACTACGCCGCCCGGGCCGCCTCCATCCCCCTCGAGGAGATGGCCCGCGACCTCGGCAATCGCGCCATCCTCCATCGACTCCGTACGAACCGCCCGCCGTTCGACGGCCGATTGGACATCGGGGGCAGCGAACGGGGCGGCTACCAGCCGGAGGGTCCCCGCGACCTGGGCTGGCTGGGCTACTGGGCGGGAAGGAACGGACGACTTAGGGAAATTTACTTCTGGAGGTTCGTGGGTGAGACGGAGGAGGAATTCGTTAGGGACTTTTGCGAGAATCTGTGCGAGGGCGTGCTGCTGATGGCCGCGAACGGCGGCAAGAAGAAGAAGGGCGGCGGGGGCATAGAGAAGATCGGGTTCTACAAGATCGTGTACCCCATGCGGGGCAACTTCTTCCGACTGTTGAGGCCCATCTTCGCCGGCAGTACGAACTTGACGGAGGTGGGTGTTTCCGAGTGCAGCTTCGGGGACGGCTGCGCCGCCGAGCTCGCGACGTCCCTAGCGGCGTGCGGCCCGAGCCTGAAATCCGTGACGCTGTCGGACAACATACAGGGCGCCACGGTCCGGGCGCGGTCCGACCTCGCTCCCCAGCGGTCGGGGGAGATGCCGTGGGGCATAGTGGTCCCGGGAGCCGACGGGGGATTCAACGTGGGGGGCGGCCCCGTGACGGACGGTCTGCTACTCGAGGCGCTGGGAGGACACGCGCAGCTGGAGGTATTGAAGTTGAACGGGATGGCCATTGGGACGGATCGTCTGAAGTTCGTCTCGGCCCTGCTTCGAAGGATAAATGCCCTGAAGGAGCTGGGACTGGGCGGCAACGACTTCGACGATTCCGGATTGGAGGTGCTGGCGGCCGCGCTCTCGGACAATTGCCCCCGCGTGGTGAACCTGATGGGCAACAGGCAGGTCAGCCCGCGGGGTTGGCACGCGCTTGCCGCGTTGCTTGGGAACGAGGAATGTCCTCTCGAGGCCTTGTTGCTCAACAGGAACGATATGAACGACGACACCGTCGTCGCCTTCGCGGACGCCCTGAGGAGCAATCGTCGACTCAAATACATGTACCTCGACACCTACCCCATCACGAAGCGAGGGTGGGACGCGATGGAGGTGGCATTGTGCGATCCTTCCAGTCCCAATGCCACCTACCTTTCCAATCACACCCTGGAACGCTTCGGGGTGGACGCCAACCTCGCCGGCACGCACAAGGACGTGGCGTTCCTCCTCAACCTCAACTACAAGGGCGGGAGCGACAGGAAGGGCATCATCCTGGACAAGATGCTCCTGACCCATCGCAGCTTCGACTTCCGGCCCCTGCTAATCTGGGACGTCAAGATGATGCCACTCGTCCTGGGATGGCTGGAGGGGGCGGCGAAGAGGAGGATATCGAAGAACGATGCCACGTACGACGAGCTCACGGGACGGATGAAGCTCAGCGCCATGTACGATTTCGTCAGGGGCAGGCCGGAGGAGTTCGAGCGCAGGCCCAAGGAGTTGATGGTGGCGCCCGGAGAGAGGACGGGGTTGGTGGCGAGGATGACGCAGTCTCCCATGGCCATGGCGGCGGTGGCCGTGGCGGTGACGGCGGCGGCGATAGGGCTGTTCGAGGCGAGGAGGGGCGCGATCTTCGGCAGGCAATGAATGACTGACTGAATGATGTGATGATGTGACGATGCGAAACTTGTACCCATCTACTGTACAAATTGTTTTGTGATAACACCAAACTTTGCAGCACACTAGGGATGTACATATAGTGAAGGGGGTTGTTGGCGTGGTGGAGATGCGCATATTGTTGCGATTGACACGAAACAAGCTCTAGCCTGATACCCATACGCTGGCACTGACTGTTATATGTATATGGCAAAAACAAAACCATGGACAACGGCGCCAATTAGGCCAGCACGGCTTTCTGGCTATGTATGCATTCTCACTACAGACAAAGTTAAGCAATGAGTATCTTCCGGGCTATTCATTCCGACAGGGGCTGAAGGAGCAAGAAAGATTGCCGAATGCCTACAACAAGCAGCGCTTTTGGCGTTCAACAATGAAGCATATTATTCGTGTATGACATGATGGTGAGCTCTCATGTGACAGCATTACTGGCAAAACTATTCAATGCCAACAATGCTTTCATTGAGTGCCACGACTACATGCGACCATTCCAAGTCAAAGTAAGTTGTTGTAGCTTGTCCAAGCCAGAGAAGAACCAGCGGGTTGTATATCCTTATTTTCCTATTGGTCGACATCTAGAGCATGTCCACCCTATCTGTATCCCCTTACTCCTCGTAAGCACATGAAATGTGTGTGATGTGTGTGTTTCTTTACCGGCCTTCGTTGCATTTCATCTTTCTTGAGAGGCATGGTGTTGGGGGAACGTGACGAACATGCAAAGCAATCCCATATGAGGATAGCCTAGGCTTCTCAAAGAGTCAGGTACTGATCGTAAATCAACTCTCCATTTCGTTTCGTCCGTTCTGTGATTGCAACAAGAACCCAGGAGAGAAGCCAAGCTAAATGCTCTTGTTCTTGGACATAACTGCAATGCTCTCTTGATCTTGAAGATGACCACGGCAAGAATAAGTCAGAGACAAAATCGAGCATCTCACAATCAATAAAGTCAACGAAAGTGGCAAGTCAAAATGCTAATGTATGCATACTCATCATTTATCCTCGCAAATTGTGCAGTGGTTTCAGCCAAAAAGCTGCTGCGCTTTCAACTAAGGCAGCTAGATACATCGGCAAACCACAACACGCCCAGACTCCGCAACCGCCGCATTCAGGATATCGAAGAAGACATGATTGATGGCATGTATAGAGGTAGAGGGATTCATTATGTCGACCTGTACGTCGGATATCCGGAACAGAAACAGACGGTCATAGTTGATACTGGAAGTACCATAACCGGTTTTCCCTGCACGGGATGCGATCCAGATTCATGTGGCCAATCCTTCCATTTGAACCCATTCTTCGACCCGAGATTTTCTTTCAGCTTCTCTAAGATTGATTGTGATGATTGTCAGATCGGGATTACGAAGTGCGGGGAACGCATGTGTTCAGTCGGTGTAGAGTATTTGGAGAAGTCAAGCTGGAGTGGATACGAAGCAGAGGACGTGGTCTCCTCTGGAGGGAAGGATGAAGATCGCTTCCCGTTTCGCTTTGCGTGTAAAACGAACCTGACAGGACTCTTCAGGGTGCAACGAGCGGATGGCATCCTTGGTATGGGAAACAGAGATGCTGCATTTTGGAAGCAAGCCTATGATGCAGGTCTGATTGATACCAAACAGTTTGCACTTTGTCAAACTCTTCGAGAGGAAGTAGAATCTCCAGCAGGTGTAATGGTATTGGGCGGTGCAGATAGTAGGATGCACGATCTGCCGATGGTGTATGCACGGAATTTCCGTTGGTGGTGGGGTCACTACACAGTGAAGGTGAAGCAAGTCTACCTAAGGCAAGGAGGTGGGTTCAGTATTCTGCCGCGCCACGATAGAAATACGACTGTGAGGAGGATTGGAATCAATGAGGAGTACTTTCCCAAAACCGACAGTGGGACATCCATTTTCTGTCGGGTATCGGCACTGGCGTCCGGCCATGTCCAGTAGTAGAAGCGCGAACGAGTACCAGCGAGAAGATGGCAAGCTTATCTTTACGGGAGAGCTATCAGATCTAGGATTAACTGAGGA
>JALLBE010001466.1:0-10331 GCA_036939795.1 Thalassiosira mediterranea | reverse complement strand
CACATCGGATTTTCCAGGATTTTCATGGATTTTCCAGGCTGTTCCAAAATTTCTCCATGTAGGAATTAAAAAATCATTTTTGACCCTCGAGGACCCCGTGCGTACCCCCGTCAACATGTCGTCCAGAATTACTCTAAAACGACCGTCCCTTGACATACTCCAATATTTTCTGTGAGTTGGCACGCCCACCCGCCCGCTAATCTTATGGTATGGCTATTGGTATGTAATCTTGACACAAGATGTCAGTGATGTCAGATGTCAACGAAAATCAGGCAAAGCCGAAGCGCGTGCGATGGCGTGATCGCGACGGCCGAATGAGAGCCACGCTACAATGATAGATTACGTCTCATTTTGCTAAAGAAAAGCAATACGAAGCATGCTGCCGCTCCACTGCCGCCGCGGCCTCTCGCGGCGAATCCTCCGGCTGCGCTCGCCGCACCCCGTCGTCGTATCCAACGCAGTCGCGGCGAAGATCTGCGGTCGCGACTTCCACGGGCGGCCGCCGCCCCATCACGATCATCGTCGAAACGTTCCTCCCCGCGCGGCGACGGCATCGTTCGCGACGGCGGCGACCGCCCACCGAAGTTTGTCCACATCGTCATCGGCATCTGCGTCGCAAGCGGCGGCGACCGCCACGGCCGTCGACTACGCCTCCCTCCCCCACGATTCTCCGGAGGTCACGGCCCTCATAGAACGACAGGCACGCAAGCCCCAGACGAGCGCCAGCCTTCAGACGTTGATGAAGACGGGGCGGGGGGAATTCTTGCACAGGCTGGAGGATACGCACGGGGGGGGATACGCCAGCGTCGACGTGCCCGCGACCGCGGACGAGGAGAGCGAGGCCACTCCCCTGGTTTTGTTGCAGGTGAGATGATTTTACTTGTTTGCGTTTTTTGCAGAGGAGTCGGAACCTTTGTGCTTCCGAAAGAGATATTTGAGAGGCTCCAAATCCTTCAAAGAAGAGACTTTGTTTGATACACTCATCTTAAGGTTGCAATGTTATGCAATCAGCATGCGATCTGGTTTTGTCATCTTAATCAAGAGCTTAATCTTTAATCTCTTTTGGAGCATTGCAATGCATGGCGTTTGTGTGTTGAGTTGAAACTTTGTGTTTGAGAGGCCCCAAATCCTTAAAAGAAAGGACTTTTTGCAATGTTATGCAATCAGCATGCGATCTGGTTTTGTCAGCTTAATCAAGAGCTTAATCTTTAATCTCTTTTGGAGCATTGCAATTCATGGCGTTTGTGTGTTGAGTTGGAACTTTGTGCTTCCGAAAGAGATGTTTGAGAGGCCCCAAGTCCTTAAAAGAAAAGACTTTTCGCAATATTATGCAATCAGCATGCGATCTGGTTTTGTCAGCTTAATCAAGAGCTTAAACTTTGATCTCTTTTGCCCCTGACTTGTTTTATTCTGCGACTGCATGCAGGTGGCCTCATTTTTGCGCAGAGAATTGCCCATACGATTGGCCCATCGCATACAGGATCTATCGCGCGTGCCGTTGCTCGGAGAAATGCCCAGCGTGCGCCAGGTACGGGATCTGTACACCACCAGCTTCCTGGAGATCCTCAGCGTCCCGAAGCATCCGCCCGACAGGGGCGAGAGCGCCGACTGGGAGAGGCGCTTCGCTCAAATCCTGGAGAACGTGTACGAACGGCACTCGAGCGTGCTGGTCCAGATGGCCCGGGGAGCGTTCGAGCTCCGGGCGGCAATCCGGGGCGGCGCGCCCCTGCTCCCCGGGGACGACGACGGCTGCGAGGGCGAGGGACAGAAGACGTCGTCCGACTCCGCCGTGCGCTCCTCCCGCGATGCGGTGGAATTCGAACTCATGGAGGGCACGCACGCGTTCTTGGACAGGTTCTACATCTCGCGCATCGGCATACGGGTGTTGATCGGACAGTACCTCAGTTTGAGACAGCCTCCCGTGGAGAGTTACGTGGGCATCATATGCAGCAAGACGAGTCCTTATGAGATCGTCAAGAGGGCCATCGACGACGCGGCTTTCATGTGCACCAGGAAGTATGGGGACGCTCCGGAGGTGATCATCACGGGACGGCTGGATATGTGAGTTGTGTCATTTTGATTTCCTTGGTGTGCTTGGCATTGCAATTGCTGGGCTTCGATTTGCTTTGTTGGGTTTGCTCACGACGGTCCCACGTTTGTGGTTTACTCATGAATGCAAAAGGACGTTTCCTTATGTTCCAACGCATCTGCACTACATCATGGTAAGAGCGAAGAAATATCAGTTGGTGTGCTTGATAGCATTGTGCTCATGGTGCTAATCAGAGTTATCATGAAACTATTACTGCAAAAGCTTGAGCTGCTGAAGAACTCCATGCGCGCCACAGTTGAGTACCATGGCATTGACTCGGACTACCCACCTATCAAGGTGGTTATCGCGGATGGGTCCGACAACGAGGATGTCATCATCAAGGTATCAGATGAGGGAGGAGGCATACCGCGAAGCAACATGAAGAGGATCTGGAGTTATGTGAGTTTTGCTTCTTTTTGATGTTGTGGCAGTGGTGCAATATCTTTGCACTGTGACGGAATCTCAACCATTCTTTTGCAATGACGCCATAATTTGAACAGCTGTTTACAACAGCAGACCCTGAAATCCAGGAAGGCATGGTGGCCTTCGACGAGAACGTGGACCATGGCATTGACTCTCCCCTGGCAGGGCTGGGTTACGGACTGCCAATCAGTAGGAGCTACGCGCGGTACTTTGGGGGTGACCTCTCAATCATGAGCATGGAAGGGTGAGTCAGCTGTTAAGAAACCAGGCATTTCATGTTTGTGATAGTTTCTCACGACCTTGCTTGATTCTGTACAATGGGCGCTTTCTCAGATATGGAACGGATTGTTTTGTCTATCTCACTCGTCTGGGGAATACTAAGGAGCCGCTGCCTATTTGATTGGATTGGGAGGTTGAAAGTGGGACCCGCGGTTCTCTTTCAAAGTATTGGCATTCCCTGCAGGGTTTTTGCCTGGCGTTTTGCATGGAGTTGGTACCTCAGATGATATGCCGTGATCCTGTTGGAATACCACCACCATGTAACATTTTCAGCAATGCTCAATTTTTAGCATAGTTTTTATTCTGTGTTTTGCCCATACACTAAGTTGCCTCAAGTCCACTGAAATATAAAAATATCTCACTCTTGGAAGGGTGGAGTTTACTAAAAGCTCATTTCTGACAGCATACATGGGAGACACAACCACTGGCCCGTCAGCCTTCAAGTGCATCGATATCCGATATGATCCATCCTCTTCCTGATCACAAAACATATCAAATTGTTTGTAAGAAGAAGCCTGACAGCAGGGCGGACTTCGGCAATATCAGGAAAAGACGAATCAGTAGAAGCTGCAAAGTCGCACATGTTCGTACGTTCGCCCCATCGTCCGACGAGGAAAGCATATCTGTGTGATTGTTGTCGCTATCATCCCCACACACCTCTTCATGAGTGTTCATGGTCACCTTGACTCTCTTCAACGTATTTCATCCTGTAGAGGTGACGGCTAATTATCTTAAATGAGCAAGAAGAACATTGCCATTGTTCTGTCCTGCAGGTTGGGTTTGGACAAGATAAGAGGATGTATAGACTGGTTCTATTGCACTGTACATAAGTCCAATGAAGATGACACTGACAGCAAGCAGTGTCTGATTTGGAATAATCCATGATGGCTTTATACTATTCAACAACCTTGATGACACAATAAAAATGAATGATTGTTCTACTATATGATAAAGAGGATGATAAAGAGGATGTTCTGATTATGTGGTGAAGAATAATTAATGTGCACTGTCTATATGGATTTGCCAATGGTATTGCTTCTTTTTCAAGTAAATGGTAAGTTGTTTGCATGACAATCCCGTAGAAATTGTTGCGGCAAATGTAGGTTGTGGGGCGCGTGGAAGCTGTTGTGGGAAATGTACACGTGGTAGGCAGTTGTCTCGGTACAATGGTAGGTATGCTTGTGGGTGGCAAGTATGTGGAAAATGTTGTGGGAAATGAAGTGGACCAAAGTAGATATTGCCGTTTTCGACAAGAATCCTTGGATATAATACTGTGGGGTCAATTGACAATTACAGCTTTGTACGTGAGTTTGATTTGGAGTCGACCGTGGTTTTTGTACGCTCTCTCTTAAAAACGTACCAGAATGAAATTCGAAATGAAATCCCGATGGGTTGAACTTGGTCGGAAGCAAAGTTGATTGTTGAAATGAAGCACGGGATGAACAGCGTGTTTCACATCATCAAGCTGATGGCATCAGCCACACCTTACCGGCGTTAGATACCTCAGAATGTAGGACTAGGACTGAACACCGGGAGGTATGGGCATCAGCATCAAGTTCGATCAGGAATTGAACTAATTTAGTAAATAATAGAGATTCCCAATCAACTTTGAATTGAAATCAGGCTGACACATCCTGATCCTGATATGCAAAAAGACATCCCAAATACAAAACCCACAAGAAGTACACAGCTGTAATAGGAGAATTGTAATTGTATGTATTTTTGTATTTGGTTGTCACATCTACAATCCCATGGCAGAGACCGCGAGATTTGGTTGCTGTGATGAGCTGACATCCAGTAAAATGAGAGCATTTGTCCTGTTTGAAAAAGAAACAATTCACCAGAAGGAAATCAATACTCTATCCGGAGTTTATTATGAATATTTCAAATTCGAAAAAGCCCCTGCAAACGGTATCAATCACTATCTTATGGTTGTGGTTGTGAGCCCTGAGGTCCAGCATATGATTGCATGTGGGCCCATTCTCGTGTTGAATGCAGATGCAGATGATCTCAGATGAATCATGTTTCGTGTGGTTCGCATGCACACTTATCTTAATCTTATCGTGAGATGTATGGCTCTCCACTTTATCAATCAAACACTTGTAACTTCATCTTCACCATTGATTCGAGTACATATTGGATGAAGGTTGCTGCTGCTGCTGCGGAGAGTACTCCATCCCTGTCCCTGGCCCAGGACCAGGAGCGATGCTGAGGCGAGGTTGGCACCTTACCCTTACCCTTACCCTTACCCTTACCCTTACCCTTACCCTTACCCTTGCTTGTCAAACATCACATTCCCTATTTCCCAAAGCAAAGAAGCGTCCAGCAACCAAGGCAATATGATATTATCTGGGGGTGAGTGTATTGTACCTAGAGGGTAATTGTAAGTATGGTAAGCACTCATCTTGACCGAGGCAGAGGCAGATGACTAGAGTTTTAGTTGGTACCTATCTTAGGTAGGTGGTAGGTATCAATTTTCTATGTATTGGGGGCATCAATATCTTCCCCCCCAAATACATCGTTTGTATTTTGTATGTTCTCTCTTGGCTCTTGGCTCGCAATAAATGAGATATTCGGGGAGCCCCCGCCTGCAACGGCTGGATCAATGGATCATGGAGTCCATAGTCCGCTCATCGCTCATCCCTCCCCGCTCCCCCCCACTCCACCATGTACGGTTCCTACGGTCAAGCCCCTCCCCAGCAACAGCAGCAATACGGCTACCAGCAGCAGCCGCAGCAGCAGCAATATGCCGCCCAGCCGCAGCAGCAGCAGTACCAGTACCCTCCGCAACAGCAGCAGCAGCAGGTGACGCAGCAGCAGCAGGTCGCCGCGCCGACCCCCGCGCCGGCTGTCGTGGAACCCACCCCCGCCGAGCAGGGGAAGGCCCAACCGATCTACGTGGACACGCAGCACGACGATATGGTCCACGATGCGCAGTTGGATTATTACGGAACGAAGTTGGCCACTGGATCCTCGGGTGAGAAAAAAATATTTGGGCGATTTTTATCATGTTGTCGTCATTGTTTGCCATTTGGAAAAAAAAAAAACGTCCCTTCCAGACGCCGCACCCGCTGTCGAATATAACCCGTGGTCTGAAGATGTGGGACACTGGAAACAATTGATCGCGCAGCCGAATAATTTATTGGATATTTCGCGGCGTCCTTCGCTGTTTTCAATAATTTTATTGGAAGTGAATTGGGCTGGGAAAAATACAAATAGCATTGGTTTCCAATGATATTTCGTGCAATGGTCGTGGGTGGGGTTGCAGGTTCTTTGAGTTATGACCTCGTGGAAATTTCTTCGCGGCGTGTCGTTAGTCTGCTCCCGAAACTATTGTGGCTGCTGGTGTATTTTGTATGCCAATGAAATGTCCATGACAGATTGATGACCTATGTCACAATGAAAAGAGTCAGATTTGATGGTGGTCGCATATGAATATTGCAGCAGTGGTGGTATGGCAAAATAGTCCATGTTGAGGGGGGAAAGGGAGAGGGGGTCTCATATGGAAGATTACTCCTTATGTTGTTGCCAACCTTGTCTGGAAAGATGGCTGTTTCGATGTGCGATCGTCATTATTTGTAGATTCGCCTCCTGTTGATTTATTCCAGCCTGAGAATCGTCATATTTATTTGATTTCGGGGGCAATATTTCATCCTCTCTGTTTGGCCATTCTTCATTTCTCCCGCCTAACCACTTCTCACTGACATGGACCGCAGATCGCACCATCAAGGTGTACGATGTCTCTGGGAACTCCTATACCCCCAACGCCACCCTCACTGGTCACTCCGGTCCCATCTACCAGCTGTCGTGGTCTCACCCCAAATATGGCTCGATCCTTGCCTCGGCCTCCTTCGACTCCTCCGTGTACGTCCACCGCGAGTCGCGCCCAGGGGAGTGGGTCGTGGTGAAGGCCTTTGTTGGACTCCACGACAGCTCAGTGAATAGCGTGGCTTTCGCCCCCCACGAGTATGGGCTGTGCGCGGCCGCGGGAAGCAGCGATGGCAGGGTGAGCGTGCTCAGCCATGAGCCGGACGATTCATGGACCGTGGAATACCTGAAGGATACTCCGCTGGGTGTTAACGCCGTTTCTTGGGCGCCGTATGGCGTGGGAACGCCTATGGAGGATGGGACTGCGGACCCTATGCCCCCACGTCTTGTCACTGGTGGTAGTGACAATGGCATCCGCGTCTGGAGCAAAAATGTCGTCACTGGAGTCTGGGAACAGGAAGGCTTTGAGAGCACTGTTCCAGATGCTGGGCACAAGGATTGGGTGAGGGATGTGGCGTGGGCCCCCAATGTCATTCCTGGAAGGAATATTGTTGCAAGCTGCTCAGAAGATCGTACGGTCATCATTTGGAAGCAGGGCGGCGACGATGGTAGTGAAGAGGCCAATGGCAAATGGACTCCCACTGTCTTGCACACTTTCGATGATCCAGTCTGGCGTGTCAGCTGGAGTATCAGCGGCAACATCCTTGCCGTGAGCAGTGGAGATTCGACTGTCACACTTTGGAAGGAGGGTCTTGATGGAGGTTGGAGTCAAGTCAGTCAGGTTGAGGATGTTGCTGGCGGTAAGGGTGACGAGGGAGTTGCAGGGCAGCAGAGTTAACTGATTGATGGTGTTCAGTATGTTTCTTCTGGTGTTTCTGTGGGACCAGCATGTCAGAATACTCCTACAGTCAACTCATTGACTTTCTTCTCGACCATGTAGGTGTAGAAGCTCAGATGATAGATGCCTCTGTGATACGATATGGTTTCTTCAACCATTTCAGAGTCCGGATACAAACAAATAAAATTTTACATCTAATGAATTGAGGAATACATCAATCTACAGGTGATGCTGGGCAGTGTCACCCCTGCAAATTTCGTGGCTCTCGGGCCCGGAATTCCGTTGCTAAATTTGCACGGTGTCTACCAAGCACTACCTCGTAGTTGGCGCTTCTTAGACTGCGTGCGGCCAGCGCTTCATTAGCTGTGGGGCAGTGTCCGACTTTTATCCTTTTTTCTATGCAACCACTACAAATACCTACCATGGGTAGGCTTTCCAGGCAGTTGTAATACCTAGAGCACTTTTGACACCAAGAATGCGTGATATTTCTTGGTATTGTAAAAGGATAGACTCTGTGTCCATGCAACTGACTCCTCCGGAGCAATCCCTTTCTGGGTTTCACACACTCGACTATGGCGCGGCACTACGCAAAATGCTAGCCGCTGCTATCCACTAGTGCAATATCTGAGCCCCACAATGCCACATATTCTCAAACGCGAAGGTGACTCGTCATTGAAGAATGCCCAATAAGTGTTGTCAGAAGATTGGAAATGCCCAGTCATTATCAATGCCAAAACGTCATCTTATTCTATTCTCTCTCTTGCGGACGAGATCGAGGCCATGTGGGTTCTTACCATGTCTAACTGACACAAATGTACGAGGTACCAGAACAGAAATCCATGTTCACACTGAATGTCCGTGTATTAACATGAAACTGAATGGATATTTTACGCGGTTCTAGATGCAAATTCGCGCCGCCTTTTGAACGCGTTAAATGTTGTTGGCGGCGAAGTGCTCGAGAAGCTGGCCTTTCCACTTTTGCCACTGTGTCGATTTTCCAGCCTGTCCAGGATGGCTTTCTTGTGTCTGCGCCTGACGAGCTTCTTGACTTCTGCTTCTCTGAACTGTTGCTTTTCTCCCATAGTTGCCTTGTCCAGGGCAGTCTTTATGTAATTTGTTGCTATTTCTCTTGATATCATCTTGTACTTTCCCGATAGCTTGTCAGCTTGGAGAAAGTGGCCTGATGCATCATCAATGATAGAACTCACGATTTCAGCAGCAATCCTGAGTTTGGCTTCTCGGCCGGAAGATGTTCTATAGCTCTCCGTTCGCATGCCCATCACTACCTTGAGTCTATTATTGCCTGTATGTCGAGGGTCTTGAGATATACCAAGGCTACTGGCCTCGCAAACTACGTCAAACGGTTTGGGTGACTCAACAATCTCTCCTGGGGTCGGTAGAGTCTTTGAAGCCGCTTTACAGAGCAAGTCAAAACCTGAAGGAGACCGTCCACTTGATTGCTTTTGGATCCTTTCCGAACGAGAGTCCTCTACTGGGACAGTCTTCAAGGCCTTCTGTACCATTGCCAACGTTGCAGGACTACTTCGTTTGTATTGTTTCCATCTACCATCATGGCCGAGCTGGAAGAATCTTCCATTCGGCACACACTGGTCACATACAGTTCGAAGAATTTCTTCGGCAACGTGCTCGCATTCACTCTCATCGCCGAGCATTTCGGCTTCCAGATATCGCTGCCGGAACAAATCTAGCAGTACCCTGAACCGATGGTTACCCACGCTCGCTGGTACAAAACGAATGGGACCATGCCTCAAGGTGGGCATCAAGAGTACATCGTAGTTGTGCAGTTGGACGGGCATTCCGGCGGCGTTGTTTTCATTTGAAAGCTTTTGAGTATTCATTATGGGATCGTTTTTTAAGCTGAGGTGTCTGTGTTGTTCCTGGTTGTGAAGTTTGTCCAACGACACGTACTCACTTTTTGTGAGCAGTCAGATGTGATTACTTTCTGGCCCAAGAGTATGGTATCGCAGGCAACGGTCATTCTTGATATTGGAACGACAGCATCAGTATCATTCACATTACTTTCTATGGGAAGACCGCCACGAGCCTACCAAGACAAAGATGCATGCATGCTTAGCTTCATGGAATACTTCAATTGTTTGAAGGGACGAACTTGTACATACCATATGATCCCCGCCCAGAGACAGAGAAGATCGATAGAGGTAGGTATGGAAGCCTGCCCCAATCATACGAAAGACACCGTGTGTAATCGGATTTCTGTGTGGCGTGCTAACCCGAATGGGTGTGTTGTATCAATGACCGATGGTGTCTGTCTCTTGTCATAGTAGGCATCGTTGGCTCGCTCTGTTGCTGTGCGAATTGCTGCTGAGCTGATTTGCGGGTTGAAAATGTGAGAGGAAAGGGAAAGACTTGAATAACGGTCACGTTAATAGTGAGACGTATTTATTTGTTCGATTAGGATCTTTTATCGTTCGAAGGCAATATTAACGCTTACGAATCTGATTTTACCATCTTTAAATAAGACTATGCATCTCAGAGTAGGCCTCAGGGCAATAATAAATGGTAGGCTAATCTTTATCGCTGTGATACAAATCAAGGACACTCTAGCTTCAATATGATCTGAAATGGGCGGGAACTACCCCTACAGAAAATCGTGGATTTGTTAGGAGCGTGCGAGGGGACGCTGAAATCTGAAATAGGTGCGACACCTTGAGTAAGACACGATAAGACACCCCAAACGTTCGCATGTGTGTACATACGTACATAGCCACTGAAGAAATCAATTTGATCGCGATCACTGAGAATGCAAAAATTAATTAACGACAGGTTTTTAAATTAATGTTTGTATTTTATTTATACGTGCCTTGTCACCTATCAAGTTAGTAAGAAAAGAAAGGGATTTTTTATTTTTATCCCTTCAGGGAAGAACGAACGGGGATAAATGATCAAAGCTAC
>JALLBE010001465.1:0-10345 GCA_036939795.1 Thalassiosira mediterranea | reverse complement strand
TTCTCCACGAGCTAATCTCTTTGCCTGTTGTTTGTCTGCATCTGTACACATCTTCGGCAAAGCGGACGCCCCGGATGACTGCGCGCTCTATATCCTTCCGGCGTGTGTGTTCATCACGTTCCACATCGCCCATGGGCGGTCGATATGGCAGCAGCCCGTACAATTCGGCCTGCCTTGCTGTCACTGTGGGGGCACCCAGGCGAAACCTGGGCCTTTGCAACATCCTGGGCGAGACCGGCAGTTGGAGCTGGTGTCGTTGCTGAGAACCACCAACATGTCGATCGTCGTTCCACATGGTGACGCGACGGTGCTCGTGCCACTCCTCGACGTCGGGCCTGTGGTCGCCCGTCCGGCCGGTCTTGTATGCCTCCAATTTTCGGCAGGACAGCTCGTCTTCTACGGCACGAAGGACCCGCCGAGACTTTTCCGGGTCAATCGAATTCGACCCCCCGTTCTTCACTAGCCTGTGCCGCAGCGTCGAGTACAAAGCATAGTCTTGAACTGCCTGGACGGGGAGCATGCTGCAATATCCCACTGCACGGAATTCCCTTGGACCATCATGCGTAGCTCTTCCGTTGCCTGCACCGACCTTCTCCGCGAGCGACGGCGCCACGCCCGCGTGGACCAGGTCGGACCTCCACAGTATCACGTCACCCGCGTTCGCGTATATCCTCTCAGACGGACACCCCATCTCATCATCCAGCTTACGGATTTCGTCGTCCGTCAGGGGCACCCACGTCGGATCCGGCCGTCCCTTCTCCTTTTGTTGGGGTCCCGAGGTGGCTCGGTATGTACCGCCAACGAGCTTCCAGTGGACGGAGGAGTGCGAGTGCGGGTGGCAGAGGAAGTGTCCCCCGCCCCTATATCGGTCTAGCGTTTGGTCGGTGAACGAGACCGACGCCTGAATGTGGCACAGACCCGCCAACTCCTTGTATCGCCGATGTTTGTCGAGCTTCTTCTGGTTTCTGTTTTGTTGTTTTTTGGAGATGTCACCTTTACCATTGGCCGTTGTATCCTTTGCGATCGTGCCGTTGTTCTGCACGATCTTCATGGCGCTGGCAGGTACTCCCTGATCGTAGTGCTGCCCCTCCGAGAGCGGCTGGGGCTTGCCACACACTTTGAACAGGGGCCTCGCCCTGCGAAAGCCGTCGTCGCCATTGGCTCCCATACCATCGTAAGGCTCGAGGTGTTGCGGTTTCCAAACGAGTTCTTTACCACCGCCGACGGTGCCCTCCGCGTCGTCCTCCACCAGTTCCACCACCAGCGGACGCGCGAACGTGAATCCCTCCTTCGAGCACAGGAGCTCCCTCGTCCCGTACAGCGGCTCGAATACCCGCTCGGCCAGAGCCTGCCTGACGTCTCCCAGCGCCAAGCCCGCGCCGAGGCTTTGGAACATGTCCGGAAAGGATCCGTACCCGGTATGCGGCCACGGGTCGAGGTCGTCGTGCTCGTCGGGATCGCCCCCTACGATGGCATTCGCCGACGCATCCGCCGCTGCTCCATCGGAGACCCGCCCGACGAGCTCGTGAGGCGGGTACCAGCTGCGCGGTTCGCGACGCGAGACGCATCCCCCGGAGGTGTCCTCGACGAAGCCCCACAGGCGATCGAGGGCCCCGTCGCATTCCTCGCGCGTCAAGACGGAGGGTATGCGATGGTATCCTTTCGTTCGGAGGGATTGGACTGCGTCTTCTACGTCGAAGAGCGCGCCACGGCGCGGCGTCGAGGATGGTACGCCATCGTCGCCGCCGATGAGGTATTTCAGGAGCGGATCGACGATCAGGTCGTCTCCGCCGCCGCCGCTTGGTCGAGAGTCGGGGCGAGATGACACTTCATCGTCGGCGGATACGACACCGGCCGGGAGAGGCTGCGTCGACGTTGCCGTCGCCATGGCGTGATGGCCGCAATGGCCGCTGTGTTGACTGCTGTCTGCTGTCTGCTGTGATGTTGCTTGTGCCGTGGACGAATTCCACCTTTTATTTTGCACTTCGACAGACAGACTGTCAGGGGCAGCAGACAGACCATCTGGCTGGAACTTCTTGCTGCTGAAGTTCCATAAGAGCTCTAGCGGTCACACAAGCCCCACTTTGGGCCAACACGACAGCGGCATCAATAGGGCAACCCTGCACTTCTGCCTCCGCCCTCTTGTCCCCGCCATCCCAGCCATGGCCGCGTTGTCCGTCGTGTTCGTGTGCACCGCAGCTAGGGGTTTGGATATAGTGCGCAGATTTCGTGTGCGCCGCACAATACGTACTTTACGGTACTGTTCTACGTATGCGGTAGATATGACACTCAATGTGACACACTAGCTTCCTCTAGCTGTAGGGGGCTCGGTCGAAACCGTCAGTTATGCGCGCGTGGTGCGCACATGTACACTATATCCAAACCCCTAGCCGCAGCTCCATGATCATGATCTCTTGGATGCTGCCCCACCTGCAGCGCAACTGTGGGGCTTCCTATCACTGTTGCCCCACTAAGTTGTGGTGTTGGCTGCCGTAGGTGATTTGTGCCGTGGTCCGTGGTGCCCACACGAACGTTCAAGTCGACATGACAGCGCTGAGTAGTTTTCTACTCGATGTTGATGTGCAAGCCAACACAAGAGCAGGGAATTGCTCGTGCTGTGGTGCCAATAGGACCCCTGAAGTTGGTGTCTTCCCTGACAAAGGAAACCTGGGTATCCTCAACAATTTAATTTAGGCAGGCGCCCACTTAGAAATGTGTAGCCCTGGTACAACTGTGGGTATATATTTCGTTTCAGGGAGATGAATAATATCAAATGTTCTACGAAACAAATATTTATATATGATAAACCCTACCCTTACACCGTCGTTGGTACATACTTTCCCAGAACGCTCTCGATATCCACACCATTAATGATTCTACAAATATGAGAATGAGAGATTTTCAATTCATCATCATCAGAACGGACATATTCATACTTACTGAGTGCAGCATCCTCCATAATCCTGACTGCAAGTTTGAACTCTTTCTGTTTGCATCCGCCATGGACATGCTCCATGGATACCCCTGCCCGGCCATCCACCACTTATTGCATGACTTATCATACAATCCAATGACACTATAAATCTTCGATGCCGTCCAGCTGTTCTTCCCTCTCCCCAACTTTATGGTGCTCTCCAATACTACATCCCTCTCCATAATATATTTGCCATCTTCTACCACTGCTTTATCGTTATTGACCTCTTTTGTCCCTGTCTTCTTCATCCATCTACCACTCAGTGATTTTGTCTTCTTATCCCGAGGAATGGTACCTCTCTCCCCGTTTCCCTCCTCCAATTCTACTGCCACACTCACATCCAGGACCAACTCAAGTAGATTCTGGTGTGGAGCATTGCATCACGCCTTCAAATGCTGACACTGACAGCCCTCCTCTTTTAGCGTTGATTATTGCTGGACTCTGACTCTGCTATTGTATCCTCCACCACAGCAGCAGCATCCTTCAATCCGAGGCCATACTTGATGGCTTCCTCTGGTTCCATTTCATTGTCCCCAGAAACAGTGCCCTTTGCAAAACTGTGGAATCTATCTGCAATGTCACTATTGGGATCATCACCATTCGTATGAACGCATCCACTGTTCACATTGTCTGTGCCAGCTAGACCAGAGCTGCCTTCATATGAAAATGTCTTTGGAAAATACTCAAGGTACGCTTTCAGTAAATCCTTGGTTGGATCAAAGTCAACACAGAAAGGGGACACATTCTTCTCGTCAACTCCCAGCACCTTTAGAAGAGGTATCATCATGCGATTGGCTTGACAGATCAGTTTATGCATTTTTGGCCAGAGTTGATCCCACCATCATTGGCTCCCTCAGCAGTTGCCTCTGCCTCCCCATCCCCATCAACAACTCCCTCAGCCATGGCATCAATATCGTCCTTGCCTCTCCTTGCAACTTGGTCTTCTTTTGCTGTGTCTCTGCGCTAATCAAGGCTCGCATGGCACTCGTTTCCGTGTTGTCTTTTTCCTTCCAACAAGAGGTGCGGCATTGTCTCTTTGATTTTCGAAGGCTCTCCCTTGCTCCCCGTACCCGTCCCTGCCGTTGATCGCGCTGCGCCTGACGATGCGATGGACAGTTGAAACGATACCAAAAGGGCCTCGAGAGAAAAGAAATCCCCTCTGATGCCCCGTCAGCTCGTAGGAAAGGGACTAAGGGATGGGGATTAGCATACAATGGAGGAAGCAAGGAACACCATTGGACTATAATTTTGCGACTTGCAACACAGGCGAATCTACGAAGAAAACTATACCTTCGTTTGGTGGAAATATCACGGAAAAAACGGAAGGGGGCGTTTAGGCTGCTGGCCACCCAAAATGTAAATGGATTCAAATTGGACTCATATCGAACCGGAGTAGAGGAACTAGGTGCAATGAAGTCCAAACGGATTTATATGTTTGGACTCACTGAAACAAATCTGAATTGGAACTTAGAGTCACGGACAAAGCTGGCATCACTTGCCCGTATGTCACCGAACGAACGGACATCAACTATTGGTACATCTTGCTTCTCCCACAAACAGGGATACTTGCCTGGAGGAACGGCGATGATCTCGAAAGGAAAGCAAGAGGGCCGAGTATGGAAACGTGTTGCGGATAAGCTGGGTCGTTACTCATATGCATGGCCATGATAACTCAGGAATCATGGTGTACACAGTGTATCGAGTTTGCCAGAGATGAGGTGCAAAGGCTGGGGTCACCACAGCATATATGCAACAATACAGGGGGCTCAGGGAACAGGGTATCAAGTGCCCGTATCCGCAAAAGAATTTATTCGATGACCTCGGCACCCAAATCAATGAGTGGAAATCAAAGGGGTTTCACCCAATTATTATGGGTGATTTCAACTCAGTCCGCGAAGACGCGGACTTAACAAAGTTCATACATGAAAATGGACTGTATGACATAATAGCAGACACCAACAAAGGTGCACCTGAGCGAACGAGTCAAAGACGACTTGATTATATATTGGGCGACAAATACGTCAAGAAAGCAGTGATCAAATCAGGATCGCTAGCCTAACACGATGGTGTAATATCTGATCACACATTGCAGTGAAGAGACCTGGATATTAAAAAACTCTTTCGAACAAGAGAAGATAAGCCAGTGGCCTTACATGAGAGTTGCTGGTACCCACATGCTAATCAAGAAAGCCCTCCGCTCAATGTTCAAAGCCAAAGTACTGAACAAGTTGTGGAGGCAGCTAGCTCAATTTGGCCAAAGCATAATTTTGGAGAGCATCCATACCATATGATGTATATTGCAGGAAAAACAAAAGATTCAGTCCAAGCCATTCTTGACAGTAAGGATAGCAATGTTGGCAAGATTACCGATGCCTCTGAAGTAAAGTTGACTATTGTGTCGTTCCAAGGCACCCCACCTGGGGTCCCACCCGGTTGTCGCAGTGCAATGAGACCAGTGACTTTATCAAGAAAACAAAGCTGCTGCTACCTTGTCTTCAAAAGCTGGTGCTTGCTTCAAAGTTTTCACAGTGTAGGTGGCATCTCTTGCTAGAGTCAGCATGTCAGGAGAATATTGTGTGCATTCTTGTCGTTGATATTGAATCATACTGGATGCACTGATTTATATTATAATGCAAAATCATGCTGTGTTGCATTTATTTCATGTGGAGGAACACTGGGGGACTCCATTGGTAACTGCATTGTTGATGCTGACATACTGAGAATTGCTGGTGTTTCTACAGACTTATGGTGCCCAAAAGACTTCACATCAGACCTACTAGTATTGGCACTGGTCTCCATGGGTAATATCAACAATGTGTCTACCTCACACCTTCAATTGGGTTCAACTGCCTCCGGTGACCGGGCTGCACTTGCTCTGACAATGATGTTCTTCCATTTGCTTCATCTGCAAACTGTGAATGGGAAGAATATCCCTGCTCAACATTGTGTTGTCTATATGTGGTGTTCTATGCTGTGGATGACTTCAATCAATGGTGTTTTGATCATCACAAAGCGAAATCTTGTGACGGAAAATATTTCAATGGCATTCATCATGTTATGTTCTGCCGTCACACTATGTGACTAGCGAACCAGCCAAGCATACCTTTGGGAATATGCACATGTGGATCCGTGAGTTCACTGTCCTCGAGTGCTGCCAACTTGTTGAGAAGTTGGGGCGACGATAGCGGTTGATATACAAGAACAAGTACCACCCATCTCAGGCTGCAATGAAGGGGCACCAAGGATCTTTCAAGGAATTTGTAGAATACTCTTTCAAGCCTAATACATCCATGGAGGGCACTATGACAATTTACCCAGATGGACCATTTGTGGCCGAGTAACTCTGGCCAACTGTGGAGTCTATTTTTCATATTGTTCTGACCTAATGCTAATGACTCCTTTGTTCCATATGAATGGGGTCACTAGTGAGGAGAAGTCTCCAATTTGTTGCAAGTTTGAATTGCTCAAAGATCTTAGGGACAGATATATTCAATACTTTCCTTCTACCTTTTCCTACGATGATATTTCTGGGACAAATGACAGCACAGATGATGACTCTGGTGTGAGGATGTCACAAAAGTCCAGATAGCAGTAGCAGAACGGAGTCTACAAATTTGCTCGCGAAATGTTATAACTGGCAAAGGAGTCAGATGACAGAAAAGGAAAAGGTGGTGAAGAAGTAGGGATTTGTCTTTGGGTGAGTCGTCCAAAGGCCAATTTTCAGAGGGTGTTTGGAGTGGTCGGAGTGGTTGGCGACATAACTGCCTCAAAACAAGGAATTATAGGCTGATTGTGGTTGGGCCTCTGGATTGCTCAGATGGCCCTGATCTCTTCAACGACACAATAAAAAACAAGTAATATTGGCATCTGGCACTTCACAATTTGACTCGTGACTTCGATTTTTTATTTTATATGCATTTACGACAAACACCAAGTACACCCCTGTTTTCTTATCTCTCCCCTACATGGTTCACAACCACTGCATTGTACAGCTCATCCAAATGTCCGTTGCACTGCAATAGAAGTCTCACTTTGCCATATTTTCCAACACTCTTTCCCAATTACATCACAAATTGTTTCCAACTTCGAGAACACCCACTCAACAGAGCAGCTCAAGAGCTGTGCAAGAACTATAAGTTGAATGGTAATGGCAAGCCCATGGCACAGAAACCTAGCCTTCCTTACTTTCCACCACTGCCATATTAAGGTTGAATATTCACCTGCATCCACCTTCCAGTGGGTATCATCATTCTTGTCCAGTTTCCTCCGCTTGATTCTCTTCTGGAGCCTCGTCTTGTACCGACTCGAGGCAGGGATTCTATCAAGGTCATGATCTTGCTTTGCTTCAGCAACAACACCTGCCATTTCTCTCTTTAACTTTGTAATGAAGCAGTCATTGAACTCAGGATACTTGAATGCAATCAGTTTTTCAGCAAGGTAACCTAGACCAGTGACAATGTCCGCACTGTTCATTTTGCTCAAGAAGATGGGATCATAGATCTGTACGGCCTCTACCATTTCACGCATTGCGTAACAGTCCCCATCCTCACTGTCAAACATGGCAGAGTAGTATTTGCCAACTGGAACGAGAATAGCTTTGCCATGATTCACCAGAGATTCCTTTGTGTGGTGAGGGAAAGATGTCTGCCATGGCTTGAACTTCTCCGGTGCATCTGCCCATGCAGCCTTCAATTCTGCAGCAATGGCCTCCGCTCCTTTCAGCGCCAATCTAGCTTCAACAATACTGTCCATAATCTCCACTCAAACGTCAAGTCAACAAGAGCAGGGAATCGCTCGTGCCGGCGCCGAAGGCCAACGCATACACAAGCGTGTCCCCAAGATATTGTGCGTTCATCAGCGGATAGTATAGGCACACGCCGGCCATGGGCGAGCCCCCGTGCTTACGAGGACCAAGCGCCGTCCAGTCAATTGCTCTTGCATTGCACAAGAGCGAATTGATCAAGGTCAGAACAGCAAGAGCAGCCATCTGACCTGATCAGCATCCGGTCCTCTCGTGAGTTGGGTCTTTTTTTTGCAGCATTATTGACTGGCTCCTCGGGCGTTGTCTCCTCCCTCCATCGCATTTTTTCTTTAGCATGTCTTCTTCTGCGCAGCGTTGTTGCGCCCGTGCGGCCGCGGCAAGTGCGGCGTCGCGGGATCTCTCCAGCCAGCTCGATGTCGTGTGTGTGTGTGTCTCATGGGCGACAACTACGAGCAGGTCAAGGCCCCGACTTCATTGCCCTTGGCGGACATCCTGTTGGTCACGTCGGGGCTCAGGGGGTTGGCCATCTTCAGTGCCTCGGCCTCAGCAGGCTCCGCTCGCTCACCTTTGGCTTCAGCACCGTGCGACACCAGCCGAGGCAAGCTCGCCTCCACTCGCTTTGCCCTGGCCTCCACGCCGGCGCAGGGACTATTGGGGGAGGGGGTTGGGTATGTACATAGGGTATCTTAAGGGTAAGAAGGCACCCGTGGTGTTTATTGATGAGGGAAGGGATGTTGGACCTGGGAATGTGTGTCTGACAGAAATCCCTTGTGGGCGGTTCTACCTGGAGCCTGGCCTTCTCAGTCCCAGGCAGCTTGGGTGCTTGCGTGGCCACCAGGATGAGGAGGAGACATTTAGGCTGCCCTTTGCCAAGGGGTATTATTTACCAATCAAGAAGCTACCATGGCGTACCAGACCCTGGCACTCAATGAGCAGCACGTCCTCCTGGAACTAGCTGCCAAGCTCGAGGGGCTGGAGATGACGAAGAGGTGGGAGGAAATTTTCCAAGGCATCAGTCAGCATTGGAATGAGCAGGCCGAGGTGGAAGCGCTTGAGGAGGAAACCAAGGATGAAGATGAGGGTAATGGGCATGCTCTTGACCTTGGCGGACTGAAGTGTTGGAGTATCGAGAAGCCCCACCCTTTCATCCCAAAGCCACCCTTGGAAGTGATCGACTCCTCTTTTGCTGCAGACCTTGACCGCAACGCAGAGCACTGACACTGAGCGTGTGTTCTCAAGCTGTGACAGGGAATGGAGTCCACCTTAATTCACTTGACTGAGGTGGCCAAGCTCATCCCTCAGATGGGAGAGGAGGTGGGAGCCCACACACAGGCCTCCCTCTCCTCTGTGACTGCATACTCGAGCTAAGGCAGGGAGTGGAGTCCACCTTAATTCACTTGACTGAGGTGGCCAAGCTCATCCCTCGTATGGGAGAGGAGGTGGGAGCCCACACACAGGCCTCCCTCTCCTCTGGAAACTAAATTGATCAACGTGACAGTGATTTCAATCAAGTCATTGCTTTTAGTTAATGCTGAGATATGTAGACAAGAGTTGTGTGTTGGGGCCTGCCCAGCACCTTGAGCTTTGAGCATCCCCGCATGTCAATACGATGAGTATGACGATCAAGGGTAGCCAAAGCCACGAACACCGATAGAGAAATGCGCCGGCTGGTCTATATGCAGCCAACTATTTCAAGCATTGGAGCCCGCTCCGATGCCCGCCTGTCAATATGTTCCATAGGGTACCGCCTGAACAAGTCTGGCAGCCTTTTCACCACATGTTCTTGTTTACCACATTACCGTTGAATCTCCTCCCCATTGTTATGAACTAACTAACCCGGACCAGGCCAGAGTCAACTTGGAACAGGGTTAGAGAACGAGTGAAGGGCGAATGAGTACGGCTTTCATATTCCTGATCTCCGCATATGTATGAACCATACTTTGATGAACTGCCCTCACTCCTGCTGCACGATCACCGCGCCACCTACACTGGAACTCAATGTCTGTTGTTGATACTTTCATAATCAAACACTGGGTGTCGAAGAATCGACGCGCCGATCGTTGCATGCCATATTCCTCCCTCACATTACACAGCAAATCAATGAGTGTTGTATGCCTCTGAATCTCCTCCAGCTTGGAGTAGATATTGTCAGCGTACACTATTGTCTGCCCAAAAGGCCCACCCATCCATCCACCCAGTAATCTCAAGGCGCCAAATGAATTGTTGCGTCCATTCAAATACCAACATCCCTGAACCTGTAACTCCTGCAATTGGAATCATATAATGACCCCAATGTCCTTTCTCATTCTTGAACCTACCCGTGACTGGCTAGGCCACAGCGGTGTAATCATCTGTCTCCTCACAGTATTGTACATCATAGCGCAGTGCTCCAAGACCCGTCCAAACAGTTTCATAACCTCAGAAGCCCCCCGTGCGTGATGCTATGAAGAACATCGCCACTTCTATGCCTTGTACCAGCATGTCATAACCCTTGCATTGGAACCAATCTTCGAACATCTGTATCACAGCATGGACCACTGGTAACGTATAAGCACGATCTTGTTTCACCACATCACCCATGCGCACTGAGCACCCTATTGAAAATTGCT
>JALLBE010001464.1:0-10332 GCA_036939795.1 Thalassiosira mediterranea | reverse complement strand
ACATACATACAAACAACGACGAATCACCCCTTCTGCTATTAGTGTTAGATGTACCCGGGGGATCGGGGATACGACCTCGTTTTTGACTCTGTCCTTGGCCAATCATTCACACCCTCTCACATAATTTTACAAAAACATTTCACATCTCTCACTCGGCTTCATTCTCCCATCGCAAGTCTATCCATCTCTCTCTAGAGCCTAGCGCCTAAAACGATCAGGCTCCAGCGAGATGACGTCCTTCCCAATCCTCGGGGCGATCCTCCTCGGCTGCGCTGGCATCATCGGCGTCGACGCCGCCGAGTCGCCGTCCCTCCCCAACCTCGCCCTCGGCCCGCACGCCCTCGCGACGCAGTCGAGCGTTTGCAATGGCGGCGAGGCCGCGTTCGCAGCCGACGGCGACGACCTCACGTCGACTGAGACTTGTGAGGAGGGCAGCGCGTGGGTGAGTTTCGTATTGCAATGGATATGAGATATGAGTACCTATATCATGTGCACTAGATATGCGTTGTAATCGTGAAGATCATAAATTGCATATCTATGGTTTGTTGCAACTCTGGAATCGCTGGTATGGTTTCAGATGAGCTGATTTTTTCGTCTGGTAGAGTTGTGGTTATGGTGGCCACTATACTGTATGGTCTTCCTAAATTGTATACGTGTGTGCCTCAATCCCTTGAATCTACCATTGAATGTAGGTACTCACTACTCATGCTTGCCTCTCTATGCAACTCTACCTATGTCCATAGTGGATGGTCAACCTCGACGGCCTCGACTCCTCCCTGGTCGACAAGAACTTCCTCGTCGGGCGCGTCACCGTCGCCATAGCCGCCGGCCAGTCACTCGATGCACACGTCCAAGTCCTCGACGAGGCAATGAACGTCGTCGGCTCCGAGTTCCTGTCCACCACCGAGACATACTCCGAGGTCACCTTCGCCGAGGCCGTGCAGGGCCGGTACATTCGCGTCTGGTCCAATGTCCACGGATCTCTGCAGCTCGCCGAGGTCGGCGTCGTGGGGATCGAGGACCACTCGAACACGATCAACCTCGCCCGCGAGCCGAATGCGCACGCGTCTCAGTCATCCACCTGCAGCTTTAATGATAGTTTCCCCCCCGGCGAGGCCGCCCTGGCGATCGACGGCATTACCGAGGGGGTGGACGGGCAGTACACGTTCACTTGCTACAACGAGACCGCCACGGAGTCGGAGTGGCCTTGGGTGAGAGTATTGTAGCCTTTTTTGAATAATGTTGTCACTGCCCAAACCAAACCACTCCTACTGACGAATGAAATGCGGTCTAATGTTGTTACCAAATCCTCATTTAGTGGATCGTTGATCTTGACGCAGTTACAGAGATCGACCAGGTGATCACCCAAGTCGTCGTCCATAATCGTCAGGATCAATACCTCGCAACTTTGTCGTATTCTCGGGTTGAAGGTAGGCCTTGAAATCAACTCTCGTGCCAATCTATGATTGAGTGCATCCCTTTGGTCTGCTAAGCTGTCATGTGCTGTCCCTGAAACCTTCATTGTTTCATCTACATACCATCACCTTGGTACCATTCAGTGTTGGACGCAAATATGAATGTTCTCTTCTCCGAGAGGCTCCCTCCAAACTCACGGGATGAATCATGGACCCTCACGTTCGTCGCCCCATTAGTCGGCCGGTTCGTGCGCATCGCCAAGACTCAAAATGATTGGCTCGCAATTGCCGAGGTCGAAGTTTTTGGCCACCCCACCGAATATAACTTGGCCCGCAGCCCCTACGCCGTGGCTTCCCAGACGAGCACGTGCATGAGTGGCGGTGAGGATGGCGTGGCGGACAAGGCCATTGATGGAGACACCTCTGGTGCTGCAGGCACATACACGTTCACCTGCGATGATGGTGTTGAATTACCCTGGGTAAGTTCAGTACAATGTGACGATTACTGGGATGCAAGTGACCCGCAATTCTGATACCCATTGCTTCAACCTACTACAGTGGATGGTCGATCTAGACTCTGTCACCAATGCTGAACAGCAGATCTCACGTGTGATCGTACACAACAAGGGCGATGGCTACTTCTCCAATCTGTCATACGCCTATGTGGAGGTCTTGGACTCCAACATGAACAACGTCTACTTGAAGCAACTTCCCCGCGGTTCGAAGGATGCATCTTGGACAATGGATATCGATGGCGCGATTGGAAGGTATGTGCGCGTCCGCAAGAGTTCACCTGGCTGGCTGGCGATAGCAGAGGTGGAGGTCATTGGTGTCCCTGCCTCGTCGGAGCCAAGAGGCTTGATAAAGAGCTTTCCAAATGCCGTTGCTGAGCAAAGTTCTACATGCGCATATGGTGAGTTTTGACAGCGTATGGGGGAGGAGCTTCTTGATATTTGAGTAGTAAATGATCTGACATCCACTCTTGCTGGCTCCTCGTCCAATAATCCAAAGGCCTCGACTCTCCAGGCATAGCCAGTAGGGCCATTAATGGAGTCACTACTGGGCTCGCAACGCAGTATTCGCATACCTGCGAAATTGATGAAGAGTATCAATGGGTGAGTTGACCTAGCCAGTAGCCAGTGCCTTTTAATCTTGCGATGCGGCTAAGGACTCCTCGATCTCCATCTGCAGTGGATGGTCGACCTTGATGCTGCGACGAACGTCGAGTACGCCATTTCGCAGATCACTGTTTACAACCGCCAAGATGGCTATTTACGCCGCCTCTCGTACTCATACCTCGAGGTCTTGGATGCGAACATGAGCACTGTCTATTCCGAGAAATTCCCGGCAGGCTCCAAGGAAGCTTCTTGGACTTATGATCTGAATGCCGTGGGTAAATTTGTTCGCATTCGGCGATACAGTGGATATGACAGCCTTGCCATCGCCGAGGTGGAGATTGTTGGATCCCCTGCTACGGCTACTAGCACTACCGTGGCTGCTACTGCCACACAGGCTACAACCACTACGACCACAGTGCTAACTGGATCGCCTTCGAAAGCTCCAACAACTCCTCCCACCATGGGGCCGTCCGATTCACCTACTCACTCGCCTTCCACACCACCCTCCTTAGCGCCAACACCAGAGCCGACCACTTCGCCTACCTCAGCGCCAACTCCTGTCGCAGGGCTTCGAGGGACCTTTCCAAACGCTGTTGCGACACAATCGAGCACTTGTTATGACAGGCCGGCGAGCCTTGCCATTGATGGAGAGCTCTCAGAATCCAATACTTGCTCAAGCGAATCGGAGACTGAATGGGTGAGTGATACAAGCTTCTTCAGTTTTCAATCAGTGGGCTAAGCACTGTCAGCGCACACAACACATGGGAACAAATATCTCATTCTTTTAATCGACAACACTATCTACCTTTCATTAACAGTGGATGGTTGACTTGGATAGCGTTAATAATGATGACATGGAAATCACCCAGATCACGGTGAAAAACGCAGCTATGTACTTGTCAAGGCTGACCTACTCCCAACTTCAAGTTCTCGATTCTGACGCTAACATTGTCGCCTTCAAGGACTTTCCGTCTGGATCCAAGGACCCCAGTTGGACGTTCGACTTCAATCCGCCTGCAATAGGTCGCTATGTTCGTCTCCAGATGAAAACGCCGGGTACACCAGTTGTGGTGGCTGATGTTGAAGTCATGGGAGCGATCGCTATTCCCGTCAACCCCACACCAACTGTACGGCCTCCCATGTGCCCACCTCCATTTGACCGCCCTGAGGGCTTGCAGCCTGAAGCGCAGGCAACATTGGCGATGGCGATGGAAACTCTTCGCAGTCACATGGATGCCGGGCCATCAAGTCCTCTTCTGAACCAGACGGAGATTCTTCTTGCCACAGATGACTTCATTGCCACTGCACACCAGTTGACAGCCACTTATGAGTTGATTGTGTCTGCACTCGAGCTGGTCGAAGCTTACGAGGGTATTGGCGGATATGGCCTTCCCGTGAGTTATGGTCCTCCAGTGCTAGATGGAAGAGAATTCTCACGCACTCGAGGCACCATGGACGGAAGGGAGCTAGATCGAACCAGTAAGTATATCTTCTGTGATATCCATCCATCTTCTGCACTTATATTTCACTCAACCATGTGTTCATGCCAATTGCAGTGATGATAGTTCAACAGCACATCCTTGACCAGCTGTTCCACGCAAACCTTTGGGGCGAGAATGGTGTACCTCGAGTTGCGAGCTCAGATATGATTGATTGGCCATACAAGCCGATTGTCAAGGAGTGCCAAGATCTATTTCGCGGTCGAAAGTGGTGGGCAGGTGAGAGCACCTACATGGCTGCTTGTCAAATCTTTTCGGTTGATCGTTCTTGAGGGCTCACCTTCATCGTGTCAACAAAATTGCAGCAAGATACATACCCGGAATAGTTGACCCCCCTAGCGATCCCTCAGTCACCCATACAGAACTTGTTAAAGCTTCATACCCTATCCACTGGGGACGCCCCATAGCCTTCACTTCACTCAAGCGTGCTGCATATCCAATTGGTGGATTGTATCTCGCACCAGGAGGCGTCGCAGAGGTTACAGTCCCCCAAGAGCTAGTCAATCATGGCAATTACAGCATACAGGTCGGGTCTATGATGGTAACTTGTGAGCACCCGAATCGAGGCTGGGCCCGTCAGGGTCGCATGACTACCAACTTCCCTGTTGATGATACAACAATTTATATTGCAAATCCTTTCGGAGGCGAGCTATACTTGCGCTCACCATACGGATCTGATATCGGGCCAGTCAATATACAAGTGACAGGAGACATTGTCGTGGGCGCCAGTTTCTTCTATTCGTCTCTCCGAAATACAACCGAGGAAGAGTGGAACCACCTTCGCGAAACTGCAACTGCTCCTTGGGCGCATGTTGTTACCAATCCCTACCTGACGAACTGGGGATCTGATCAACTCAAGTTGCAATCATACACTTACATGGTTGACCGTGCAAAGGAGTATACCGGTGAGTAGTGGCAATAGTAAAACTTTGTCTCTTCAATTATGAAGACTCAACACATGATCCGCCAACTGACTGGAACGTCCCATTGACACATTCCAGAGCTGTACAATGCTATTTCGAGAGTCCACGGAATCCCACCCGAGAATAGGAACACGTGGGTATTGTTCGAGACTTGGAACGCCCCACGGTGTGGCCGAGCATCGGTTGGTAGCATGGGTTATCCACAATCTAATGATGCCGTGAAGGGTACTGTGAACGGCCCCGAGTTCCCTGAATTTGACAAGCAACATCCAGTCAAAGGCAGCGGTTTTTGCTGCGGCGTTACCCCGGCACCTTTTGCCCACGACCCCAATGCAGAGACGTTGCACACAAGGCAAACATCATTCCATGAGCTAGGGCACACTGCGATGCATCGTTTCTATCACTACAATGGAGGACAAAAAGAGGCAAAGTAAGTCGTAGAAAGAAGGAGAGGATCTCGTCTCAGTTCCATAATACTTGACTCTCATCCACTGACATTAAACACATGCTGCAATTTATTTTGTTTCAAATGCACCTCACACACCGGCTTCCCTGGAAAAAGCGTCCATATTCCCTTAATGGTTGCCAGGCTTGCGTTGCACCGACAAGACGATATATCCGAAGTCGACCCAACTGGCCTAGACACAGCTTTCATGTTCTCGTGCTGCAAAATGTCTAATCCATACGTGAGTGAACAGAACTCTTGTGCACAAGGTTCATGATTGTTTGAGCTCATTACTCATTCGTCGTTATACGTGGTTACAGACTTGGGCGCCTCGTTACACAATTGACCGTTCTGCAATCGAGTGGATGACGCGCGATAACTTTCGCAATGGATTGCCAACAGACAACGAGGAGACCAAATATCAGCATCGCGGTCATGCCAAATTTGCAGACATTGGACGCCTCCTTGGCGGCAGCATGTCATACATGGACACATTCATGTTTCAGGAGCATGCGGTGAGCAAACATTTGTCTTCGCTGTGCTTGTATCGCCTGCAAGGCACTGAAAAATTTCCGTTCTCTTTGCGTAAATGCACAGCGGTGGGAGGCTGAGGGATTGGGCCTCGGAAAGGAGGACAAAGGCAACAACTTTTGGAACAAGGTGTCTGATACAACCTTCTTCCCAGGCGAATTGGCGGACCACACATACGAGTCTCGTACGCTACGATTCTCTATGAAGGCTGGGCAGGATCTCACGCCTCTGCTCCACTTCTGGGGAGTTCATCACAGCAACTACACTCTTCTGAAGGAGTTGCACGTGGCAAGGGGTCTTCATCCATCACAGGAGCAGAAGGACCTCATTCTCAAGTACAAGAGTCTCATTCCACAAGATGCTACCGCATTGGAGGCTCTCCGTCAAGAAATCTGGGTTCCAGATATAACAAGGAAGTGTTCTGGTGGATGCAGCGAGCTCGTCGATCGTGTGGCAGTTTGGAATCAGACTATGGTGGACCAAGCTGAAAGCATCGTTGACGATATCCTCCAAATGTTCTGGCCCTCGACCTTTGACCGGAAACTTCAGTCCGGTGGAAGTTATCTACGCAAGCCATCCGCATTGGCTACACCGATCAGTCGCATCGACAACCGGATCCTGGAAGTGCCGTCCACTTTGTCCGAGAATCGCGCAAAGTGGACTTCCAAAGGGGCCCTTGACTACACCTTCACCTTCGAGCGCGATTGTTTATGCGAGGAAGATTTCCTGGGACCATTCAAAGTTACTGTCAGGGACAATTCTATTGTCAATGCAGAGTACACAGGAGTGGGTTCGGAGGAGAAGAATTCAGAGCTCATCAGTCTCTCAGACATGACCACCATCACAGGGCTCTTCGATTACATTGGTGATGCCCCTCCTGAGGACACTGTCAAGGTGAGGTACGATTCTGAGACGGGCTACCCGATCGAGATTGATGTGATGCGAAATGACGATGACGACGACGAGACGGATGAGTTTGACGACATTGACTGGATGACAATTTATGTGTCTAGCGTGGTGTTTGGAGTGGAGGATGAGGAATGAAGATAGGAACTAGACCTTTATCAATGCTAGAGGTAGTGCACCCCAAAGTAGATCCATGGTTTCATCCGCCTTATGGTAGTATTTATTTAGGCATACTCCTTTATTTAGAAGATTAAGTATTGGTGACATCGAAGATGAGTTCGACTGGAATGCTCTGGCGACCACGCACTGTGAGGTGAATTTCAGTCAATGAATTAACAGAGCGTTTTTGTGATCCATTTCCTTCAGTGCCAAACTATCTCAAATGAGCATATTCGCCAAAATATAACGACTGCAGGGTAACTAAGATGCTTCACCATAATGTGAATTGACTGGACTGGTCAATGGACATGCACGCATTACGTTCTTCTCAGACGAGACTCACAAGGCAGGCAAGATAGTTTCTCTGCAGCAAACGAAAGTGATGAAGATTGCCACAGCTTTTCAAGTCAAACGTTGTCATAGGCTCCAGTTGCAATACACATCAACTTTTGCAAGCATGCAGTGTCCGTATCACCTTAATATCTATCAAGGCTGACCTGCACGTTCCTCGTTTTCCATCTCCAAGTCACTATTTCTCTCGCTTCTTCCAGATTCTAATAAGATCTCCTCCCAGTCACCGGCACCAAATCGCAAGGCGAAAGCAGCGATCAGTATGAAGGATGCCATGAATGTCATACCAAACTGGGGTTGATTAGAAACGAAAGTCAGATGAAACCTGCAACACAACACTTGCTTCACAATGAAACATCATCACCACTCACCTTTGCTTCCACACCATTGGACACCAGCACGCTGAACATGAGGGGCGGAAGCCACGACAATATCATCGAGCAGATGACACGGAAACCCGATATCTCGGCCTCCTGTCCCTTGGGCAGCACGCAGGAGAAGAAGAGATTCTCCGTGGGATAGAACCATCCAAGAACGGCGCCCATGAAGAAACCCCAGATCAGCGATAGGTACTTGTTCGGCGCGTTGCCCAGCGTGAATGCACCCGTCACCATCGCCCCGAATAGGCACACCATCGCGAGCTGCCACGAGGTATTTGGGTTCGTTCTCTTTGATATCGCCGGCGCCAGCTTCGCCCCGGGTATCGTCCCTATCAAGACCACGAGGAAGAAGAGCGATATGTCCGTGCCAGTCAGCCCCACCTCGCTTGACAGGTAGACCACCGATATGGTCGTGAGCGCACCCACGCTCGACTGGGCGAAAATCTCTGCGAAGAGGAACCACCGCAGACCCTTCTTGTAGTCCCGGAATATGGACTTGGCCGTGACTATATTCTGCCGGAGCCCGTGCGCCACGATCCCGAGGCAACCCTTCCGATCGCCCGGGATGGCCCTCGACGCCGGCCTCGCGGGCGTGTACACCCCCCACCCCACCCCGAAGAGGACGGCGATCGAGGCCAGGTTCATCGCCTGGCTCATCCTCGCCGTCATCACCGAATCGTCGGATATGCCTATCGCGAACGACAGGGCCGCCACCAGGACGAGGAACGTCGCCTGCACGCCGAACTGCTTCGCCGTGAACCGCGCCGTGTATTCCGTGTGCTTCTTCTGCCCCGCTTTCTCGCATATCTCGGGGAGGTACGCCAGGGACGTCATGATCATCCCCGAGAAGCAGAAGCCGGCTATGGACTGCAGGATCGCCATGACGAACCACGTCCTCGGACCGATGCCGATCTGCGCCCCCTGGATGATGGAGAAGACCGTCGAGAATATTATCCCCACGGTCCGTCGGTGCGGCGTGAAGTCCAGTATGACGCCTATGATGGGCATGAAGAAGGCGCTCAGCAAACCCGTCACCACGGCAATATTCGCGATCAAGCTGGGGGGAGTTTGGCCATAGATCGTATTCGTGCACTCGTACTCTTGTCCAGTCTCCTCCTCGATGGCCCGGAGTTCATCCCCCGTGGGACAGCCTGCCGCCTCTGCGGCGAGCTCGAGAAGCGCCGCGTTAACAACGACTATGTGGGTGGAAGGACGTGTCCAATGATCATGAGATGTGCAGCAAATGTGAAATTGGAAAATGACTGACTTCCCATCTCCAATCTGTGCAGATGTAGCCGCTTTTCACGGATCATCAAGCTGTTTTGCTCCAGATCACTGACAAAATTGGGTGACCACCAAACTTGAGTCAGGAGGATATGGTGGGTGTCATTGCTCATTGCCTGCAATAGCTATTATGTTGCGAACATGCTCTCCAGGCGCTGATCTAAAGGGCACTCGCCCAGGACAAACCACAAAATCCCAGAGGTAGGTAGGTATTGAATGATTTGGCCTGTACCCTTTCGAGCTGCTCGACTGCGGAGCACCTTCACAGAGATAATTGTCACGCAAAATACCAGGACACGTTGCATGTTGTTTGGTATTGCCTACAGCAAACACATGCAGATACCATGACGAAAAAGGAAATTGCAACGTCGCCGAAACATAGCCGATACTCACGGTTGCTCATGACCGCCACGCCCCTCCCCATTGCCAGCAGGGCATATCCCCTCGCCTCGGGGATGCCGCCGTACTCCCACGCGGCCGCGCAGCACCGACAGCACCCGCAGTCGGCGCATCCCGAGCACCTTCCCGGAGATGACGACGCCGATGCCATGGACGAGGCGGACCCCCGACGATGAGAGGGCGAACCGGGCGTTTCGTCGTGGAGTTCGTCGTCCTCGAACGAGTCCTCCTTGTCGGCGAGCGAGGAGACCTCGGCCGCGGACGGTTCGATCTCGAGGACGGCCATTGCAATTCGGCGGAAATGACAGGATTGGCTGATTGCAGATTGCAAAGATTCGAGATTCGAGATGGGAGGTGCCAAAAAATATCCAGGATAATCATGAAAATAATGTTTTATTCACGAAGCTTGTGTCATTGGTAGATAAGTATTAATTCCGCCATATAAAATATAATTAAAAAAGATTTAAAATCAGAAACAAGATCCGAGCAACATCGGAATGCGGTATTCAATCTCGTTCGAATCGATTTGAATTGATTCAAGCCAACTTACTGGCCCCTTTTCGTTCATAAAGAGTAGTCAAAAAGTTCAAATGACGCAAAATGGCCTCAAAGTTGCCGTAAATAATACATATGATATGTATCAAATGTGGGAGAATGCCTAAATACATTTTCCGATTTTGGATATTTGTTGGTGCCATTAAAGAAACTCTGATGCCAAAATGACACTTCCTTATGTCGTTGCTTCTCGTGTCATATCAAGCGGTACTAATAACATGCCAACAAAAAATCACGTGTTCTTCTTGATTGAAATGTGAAGTGCCACATTTTTTCTGGTGTCGTGCAACGCAACTGTATGTACACTCTGGCAACTACAGCTTACCGCGCAGGCAAGCAATGTCGACCGTGGGGACTCTGTCTGGTA
>JALLBE010001463.1:0-10410 GCA_036939795.1 Thalassiosira mediterranea | reverse complement strand
ACATCGCCGAAAACGCTAACTGGGCCATTTGGGCCGATTTTTCGTCCGTCAAATGATTCCCGCCAAAACTGACCCGCCGAAAATGTTGTTTTGGACGCTCTATCTTATGTTCTCGCACCCACACTCATAGATATTAACCATAATTTTCATTATCGATCGAACCATGGCCATCCTCGCCCTAGTAGGCAAGGCTGTCCGGATTTAAAGGCACGCGCCGAAGACTCGAAGGAAACCATGCCGATCTCGCCCTCCTCCCTCGCGCGAAGCAGCGCGCTCGTGGTGGCGGCGACCACGCTCCTCCTCCTCCACGCGGTCTCGGCGGAATTCAACTTCGAGACCGGCCGCAGAATACACGAGCGTGTCTCCACCTTCATGGAGGCGCCCATGGCCGCCGCCCACCTCCTGGAGCGATACAGGACAAACGACGATGCCTCGTCCTACGACGCTTTTGACGCCTCCCGTCGCGACGAGTTCCTCCGGCTGAACATGGCATTATCCCGGACATATCCTCAATTATACGGCGTGTACTATGGCATGGAGGACGGGACGATGGTGGGTCACGGGAGTTATGGCAAGATGGCGTATTATAGGGAGCCGGGAAATAGCGGCTACGAGATCAGTGCAAGTGAAGACGAGGGTGGGATCGGGCATGCAGTTGATGGGGCAATGGACAAGCATTACAGGAGTTGCATCGACGAGTCGGGCAGAACCGTGCCGTGTAAGATGACGCCGGGTGGGCCATTCGGATCCTACATTGAGTGCACGGCCACATCGGAAGCAGACGATGCCCTCTTCGACTGCGCTCTCGAAAAATGCACCGACGAGGCCTCCAAGCGAGACTGCACCAGCTTGACGAATGAGACCCTCAAGGTGGAGTGTGAGTTAAACGTCAAGTGGTGTCCATCGTATGTCCCCAAAATGGTTCCAGAGAATGTCACATTGGGATACGTCCCGAAGGTGAACCTCTGCATTGATACTTATGGAGTTCCGGCAGCTGCCGAGTATGCGATCGTCGCGGAGGATGGGCTGGGTTTCGTGGGATGTTATTACCGCGATCAGGAGACGGTGGTCGAGAGGAGAGAAGTGCGAGGAGACTTTGCATACTGTGCGCGTAGTAAACGTGACAGGGCGGTTTGCGATGAAGAAGACGGGGATCCCATCGAAGCGGGAGAGGATGGAGACGTCTGTGACGACACGTTCGTGGGGATGCAATCGTCGGGGAACTACGATCCAAGGGTGAGTGAGAGAGATGATGCCGTATGAAATGGTGTTTCGATTCTTCTTGTTGTTTAGTTGCAAATACTTTATTTCAAGGAGGAACTGTTGCACACAACTGAGGTGACAGATCGTTCATGACGTTTCTCACTGGATCTTTTGGCACGGAGTTGCAAAATGGCGACAGAGGCCGAAACGAGTGTTGCACTGCTTTGGCCGGATTGCATGAGGGCTAAACTTGCAACGGTGGGTATCTGCCAGTTCTCTTGTTATTTGGGGCCTGGCAGAGGGGGAATGCATCGTGATGAATGCACTGCACGACAGCTGAGGTGTTGTGGGGTGAAAGCTGTTGTCCAGTGAATTGCGCGCAGCGTACGATATGACGGTTCTCTCCAGTTGTTGCACCATTTAGCAAGCAGCGGCAATTGATCAGAGGAGGCATGGCTTTCCCCCTATCATGCTTTGGGTGGATGCAATCATCGCCTTGTAAACATTTCGCATCTTTGAACTCGTGCATACTGTGGTCATGCTAACTTGTTTTGTTGTTTGCCTGGACCCACCTCACGATGGAACAGCTGAGGTTTTGGTACAGTGACACCAAAGCGCTCCAGAAACCCAACTGGAGCCCCCCACAACCATGGTTTTATGGGTATGTTGCATTCACAGTGCTGAAACTTGACTGATTATGCTCTGGCTTGCGTGTGCATTCAATTTCCTTTCATATTCTCCTGCTTAACTTCTCGTAGGGTCCTCGTCGGCATCACTTACAGCATCCCAATCTACACGTTGCACGGTAGTCGAAACGTGTTCTCAGGGGTGTTGGCAGTGGACTTCACGCTGGAAGGAATTGCAAACTTCCTGTACCAGAACTTCAACAGCACCCCCACTGCCGTTGCCATCTTCGAACGTTCTGAGCCTCATTACATGGTCGCCAGCTCATTCGACGCCAGCCTCACGAGGCTGGTTAATGCCATCGACGAGTCAAAACCTTGCTCGAAGCCCACTGCTACCAGGGATAGATCATGCAAGGCAATAAGGTTGCCGGCTGCAGAATTTTCGGCAGGCGACGTGGTGAATGCTTTCGCGAGGCAGAAGGAAGAGGGATTTCCGGAATCGACGCTCGTGGCGACCAACGCGGCGGACGAGCGAAGTGGTCCTCTTCGCTACGCGACCCAGTCGAAGGAATTCTCCATTCAGGACACAGGACTTGACTGGGTGATCATGATAATGGAACCAGTCGAGACTGAATCCAGGGATACGCTCATGCCAGGGAACCCATTGTTTGCCGCCGTTGTGTGCGTTGCCATATTGGGATTCCTTGTTTGTTCGGCCCTGGTTGCACTTCTCCATCGTAACCGAAAGCAGCGAGAGGTCATGTTCATCGATTGGAGATTCTGCAGCATTTTTGTTGGTGGATGTGCAATGCTCAATTTATCGTGTTTGTCCTTCCTCGGCGAAAATACTGACACGCTATGCCTCGTGAGGATGTGGCTCCCACATTTCTTCAGTGTATTCGCTCTATCGTTTCTTATTGTCAAGACGTGGAGGCTGTATCTTCTGGTTGGTGGGGGCATCAGGAGGACGACAATATCACATGCCCAGACTGCCCGTTGGACGCTTCCATTCATTGGTCTGCAAGTTGTCATCTTGCTCATATTCACGTTTGTAGATCCATACAAACGTCAAGAAATTATTACCAACGAAGGGTCTGACATCACCCATCGCTATGTCTGTGGCCATGAAACATCGGCATTTTTTATTGTCATGTTGATTTATGAAGGTGGTTTGGTCCTGGTTGGCTGTGCATTGGCATTCAAGGTTCGGAACCTCAACGACGAGTTCAATGAAAGCAGGCAGATTATCTTGGCGGTATATGACACTGCAGTGATAGGAAGCATCGCCCTAGTTGTGACGTCTGCCATTGAATCGTGGCAAGCTACTCAGCGTGTGTTGGTCACATTTTCAATATTCTGGATCACATGCTTTGCGTGCTTGGTTTTTGTAGTGCCAAGGTTGCTGCGAGTGAGGAATCGGCTCACTCTTGGGCACGCTCGCCCAGTTGTGGTATCTGGGCTCAGCACTACAGCACGTAGAACAAATGCCATTGCGTCTCAGGCCAACTCGAGCAAGTCGAATCATCCTCCTGTCAGCAATATCGGGGGAGCAGTTGAAGAAGCTACCAAGAAACCATTCACCAACAGAATAACATGGGAAGACGATAGTCCTCCTGACTTATGCCACCTCTCCCGAAGTACGGGTGCATCCAGCGTGCCTGTTGTCCCAGAAGTTGTCGGGCCAGACGAAGAAACAGCTGATTTGAGTGGTGGGTCATTGGAGAGACCAAGTAGCATAAAATTGTCGGAAAAGGAAAGGGCCAGTTCGGGGTCAGAAGACGAAACTGCTATTTGAGTAAACGATTCACATTTTATGATTCGTCTTCGTACATTTGTCTTATGATTTGTCTTGGCATAAGTTATGGCATAAGTATTGTTCATTGAATAATCTAATGAAAATGATTTATTCATGATCATTTGCACCCCAAACAGTTTGATGTATGTGTACGGACACGATACCTCCTTAAGCCGTGGACGGGTTGAAGGGATTAATCATTTCACGAAGCGGGTATGTGTAAGTTGCCGCGAGGTCTCCTTCGTTCAAGCGAGTGAGAAGGCGGGAACATGCGTCGCCAACTTTCTTGCCAAGGGCGACGCCAGCATTTCCAGCTTCCATAAAATGCACGCCCCCATACACACGGCTCTTGGGTAACTCTTCAATCCACTCATTTAGATTTAGGTCCATCCGTCCAGTAAAACCCTGAGGCTGGAATGGTGAACGAAAGAGGACCAGTCTTCTTCGAGGCTTCCTCTAGCCCAAACTTCTCTAGGAACCAATTGCCTCCAGCTTGTGCAAAGCCACTGTAGATGGCGGATGATCCGGAGGGGTATTCAGGATGGTCACCAGCTGGAATAAAGGACGTGAAGGTAGAAGCTTCGGGATATTGAGCAGCAAACTCGGCATTCGTTGCAGCAAGATGACGAATTATAGACTGGGGACGTCCAGCAAGGTATGTTCTTTTGTGAGGCCATGCGGCATGAGTTGCCGCATACTCACCACAACCACTAGTAACCATGCTGAATTCATCGTACAGGCGTGGGTATGCTTCTGGGGATGCCAAGTCCTTCAGGAGGGGAACATAAGCCTTGATTAGGAAGATACTGCCTGAGATCTTGTTATTTGAGAGCTCAGCGATCGCCTGCTCCTTGTTGGTCATATTCCGCTGTATTTCCAAGAGCTCAGCCGACCTAGCTATGTAAGCTTCCTCACTCATATCCAACTCCGGAACAGCATCCTGGAGGCCTAAATCAATGAAGTCCGTTTCATTTGCGTACAAGAAGGAAAATATTCCAAGTGATGGAGACACACTAAAGCCCAAAAGCTCTATGTCAGTTCATCATAATGAAGATCATTGAGCAAAATGTGTTCATGATATGTGGCGATGTCGTAACATACTCACAAAGTCTGCTGTGTGACGATTCCGTTCCTGATTCCCTGGAATCGACCAGAGCCAGCGTATGTGGGTTTCCAATTATTCCAAGCGGGAGAAGGATGTCGCTCAGCTATGCGTTCGAGTCCCTCGATATCAACAAAGTCACGATCTTTCTGCAACATGTCGTTGGCCGCAAGCCATTCAGTAGCTCTCTTGCCGATAACATTACCAAGACCAGCTGGGGTACTTGCGTCCATCGTCGAGTCTACAGGGTCAAGTCCAACTGCCATCATGTACGTATCAATGTTCTGAATATCTCCGAGGGGATATACCCAGCCATTTCTAATCTGATGAACATATCCCTCAGCATATCGCTCACCATGCCAGCGAGCGACGCTCAGTTCCTCAGAGTTCATGGCACGACGCTCTACTTTGGGGAAGAGATCATGCCAGAGACCAATCTTGGTTTCAGCAAAGAAGGCTTCAATCTGATCGTAGCTGAACAATATTTGGGATAACAAGTAATGTTCCTGATGCCCAGACTCTGAAGATAAGAAAAGAATACACAATTTCAACGCTTACATCATGAGTTGAAGAAAGACCTCGAGAGCAATTGGTGTAGCATCGCATTGATCGGGAAAGCGGTAGAAATGTTCACGAAGCCGCCTGCCAGCAGGATTCACTAGTCGACCCCTGGCAGCACTCGCTGCAATATCATTTGTTCCGATGTCTGCTGCAAATTGGAGGCGGTAATCGATAAGCAATTCTTTGATTATGATAGGGTCGGCATATACGACCAGGACCGCAGTGATTGGCTCATCGCTCATTGTGTCCACAATGAAATCATTGCGTTCCTGTATGAATCCTTTCTCAAGTAGGTCAACCTTTCCACTAACGGAAGAGTTGAGCGGTTGGAATGTAGCCAAGTGGTCTTCTGTGAAAGCGTCCCCGGGAAATGGAAAGTTCTTGACGTACAGCGACGATGAATCATCCTGCGAAAATGCTCTCCAGCTTTCAAATGGTATTGACTCCAAGCCAATCTTTGTCCAGACATGCTCAGATTTTGGTTTCCCGAGGCCCCTCACCTCCCTGGTCAGGTTGCGAGTAGCAATCACTATTGTAGATGTGAGCAATGCAATGGAGATTGCACCAAAGGAAGCAGTGGCGATCTTCCAACCCTTTGTCGGGTCTCCCTTTGAAGGATAGAGACCCGCAGCAGGATTGGGGCCGTGCATGATGGGCGCTGATACCACAGTCGATACAAAGGTGGAGGTTTCGATGAGCACTTGCAAGGTTTGACCCTGAGAACTAGCCAACAAGATTTGCGAGGGCTTTGAGAGGTACTCTGTTTTATGCTCTCTTTGTGTGCCGGCTCAATAAAGGGATCCCGTCAATGTGTGCATCAGAATGACTCTTGCTCCCTCGCTGTGACTCAAAACGTTCCTGCTGCGCGAAGAGATTTCTTTCCCAGGCCCGTTGTATCAAGGCGGATGATGAGCTACATGATGTGGGAGGTGGAACCCTGGAGCCAAGGGGGCGATGGTGGGCCCTCCGAATTCAACCCACGAGTGATGCAATGGGCTCGTGAGAGGTGATTTGCCTGTTTGGAGTCTGTCTGACATCTGTGTTCAGTGGTATCCCACTTTGGGACCCCAGGTTTCAAACAGAGGACATTGATTCTACGCCATTGGTCTCTGACTAAAAACATCCACTATTTACTTGATAAAAGAGTTGAACTGCCAAGAAGGAGGCTAGATCGAAGATGAGGCACGTTTCCTTTTGGGGCATTCTTCCGCTCCACTGTTTGGTGGTGTATCCTACACCCGGCATCGTCCCCGATTGTGTGCGTTAACCTCACTCGCATGCTCCACACATCTTTTGTCATCTGCTGGAGGTTTTGCAAGTCACACCTTGGCTTATTCTGCATATGAACATGCCGCGCATGCTGCGCACTCTCTACACGCCGAATATGTGTCATCATAGTACCAAGAATTGCATGGCTTGCAGGCTGAACCAGAAGCACCTAGTTATCCTGAAACCACCTGAAGCCAGATAGTATTCGATTATTGTTATTGATAAAAAGTGAGTATGGTAGACACATCATAGTACAGCAGTTCCAGCAAACCCGTTTGTATTGTACTTTCATGACAGTTGCCATGTCTGTCCATGACTTCCTTAAATTATTGAGTCCAGGAAGTATGAGAGATGAGTGCAATCTCGTCTCCCAAGCGACGACTATCTAGAATTCATGTTTGCATCATGCGGTCGATGCAGACAGCCCTTGCCCTTGCATATTGTAATGTCTCGTACAAAACCCAGCTTTCTGACTCTGCCGAAGACGAGTGCACCCTAAATACTTGCATGTTGGTAATTTTGCCCCGTGCCTGGTGCAAACTCCCCCCTGTCTGGCATTCTTAGTGCATCCTAATTGCTTGCAGACTGGTACCTTACCTCCATGACGTACACAGGCTCCCCCCCGCTTGGCTTGATTGTCACACCCATTGATGTGACACAACGGGGATTTAGCTCCATGTCGCATGCAGAGGCTACCCCGAATGGCCCGATCTATGCATCCTGGGCGCTTGCAGGTGCAGGCAGATGATTTTATTCCGTGCTTGCTACAGAGTCCAAGCACCCTGGCTATATTGTCACATCCGTCGGTGTGGCAGAGCTCCATTTCGGTACCATGAGTCCGACAGAAACGTCCTCTTCTCCTAGCTTGATTGGTACATTTTGGGTGCTCGCACCAAACTCGATGACCTTTGGCAGATTCTGTGGTGCAGCCCGGCTTCAAGCCATTGACATGACTTATGCATACTCCTCCTTCAGATTCACGTTTTGCACATGCAGGGACAGAATAGATCTGAGGCCCACATTTTTGTTTGCTCATGTTGATGTTGCTTGACATATTGTTCTGTATCGATGAAAACTCGAGCTCCTTCCTGACTGGCAGAGAAGCCAGCGGTTGTCCCAGAAGTGATTTATCATTCGTTGCGACCACCACCTCTGGTGTGGGGGGTTCTACCGAGACTACAGCATCGTTGTTTTCCAAGGGGATGGTCCCACCAGAGCGTCCGCCACCCTCCCTTCCCCAATCTGTTGGCGGGAGGAAAGCCTTCGCGTCAGCGAAGTGTCGCCCATTGTCAGTGTCGTCAACAATAAAGTCGCCATTAGGAAAATCATACACCAGTGTAGTGCCATGGTCGAACCGAAAATCAATCCGGCGTCCGCCTTCGGTGACGTCAATAATCTTCCCTCCGCACCACGTCCCATTGCTTGATCAGACTTTCCCCCTGAGTCCCGGCACTACCTTTCGTCGTTGCCTCTTCATGGACATAGAGTGGGTGGTTGGGTAGTGGCTCTGCTGCAGTTGGGTGGATCTGCACTCTTATCTTTACCAAAAGTGGTTCCAAACATGTGCTCGTCCTTTCGAATGTCGCTTCTGTTGGAGTCAATGAGTCTACAGATCTCCATGATGTTTGGCGACGGTGGCCCCTTTCCGTCCTTGATAACAATGCCGTCTAGAAAATTCAGTTGGGAAGGAGCATTGGCTCCTGCCTCGATCACCGAAGTGTCATATGCCTTCAATGCATCTGAAGATAGAGGGTGATGAGTCATGGATTGGGGTAGAGTTAGTTTGCAAGGAATGATACCATGACAATGGCCACGATGTACTTTCACAAGCCAAAGAACATGATGTACACACCTGACAAGAAGGAGAAGGACCTCTGTGCTCTATCCGCCAGGATGGCATCACATCCCACCGTACTTGCCCACCCGTTGCACGACTTCTTGTCTACCACGTTCTTCACTCCCAGCCAACCTTCTCCACTTATGTCCCTCTTCCTCATCATCAGGAGGTAGTCCTCCTCTGCGAAGACGTATTTACCATCGATCCCGTCAAGCTCGTCTCCGTCGTCATACTCTACATCATAATACCTGGTGGGGCCGTATATGTCGTCCTTGGGCTTGGGCCCGGCGACCTTGCGGTGGGATTTGATGGTGCCGGGGTACCACGCGGGGGTGCCCTCGCCTGATCCACGAGCGTCCACGCCGGAGGGCCACCAGGCCGCGTATATGTGGGCTCTGCGCTTGTGTCGAGGCCTGATCTTGGTGGGCTTCACGCCTATTGGGAGAGGTCGCTTTGCTAGTTCTTTGTTGATCCCGTCGCCCCCATCATTCCTCCTCTTCATCTGGAGCAGGTAGTCCTCCTCTGCCATGACATAATCGCGGTGGATACCATAAACAAGACCTCCATCGGAGTACTCGACATCATAAAATCTGGTGGTTTTACGCTGATTGCCAAGTTGACTAAACTTTTTGAAGGATGATTTGATGGTGCCAGGATACCACGAGGGGGAACCTTTGCCCTTTCCAAATGTGTCGTCGAGGCCAGTGGGCCACCATGCCACATACACCTGTGTGCCGCGTTTGAGACGAGGAGACTTAGTCTCGTTGCATTTGACGCCTTCCGGTTGAGGATGATTTCTCAATTCATTGTCATGTTTCTTGTCATCACCAGGCTTCTTTTCTTGCCGGTAGTTGATGAAGAGGTCTGCTGGTACTTGCCTGCGCTTACTGCGTCTGCACCTCTCCCTGTCGCCATCATCTTCCCCGTTCTTGTACTTCTTAACATCATCATCGTCGTCAGTCACCTGCTGCCTGCGCTTTGAGGGTCTGCTGGTCTTCGAGTCATATCCATTGCCGCTGCACACGGTCTCCTTGCTCTCGTGTTCTCCATCATCACCGCTGCTGTCATTGTTACTAACTCGCTTCCTGCACTTCTTCTTTCGGCGGTACTCCAGCCGGCCCTCATTGGCCACAGAAGAGAGTGGTCTGCTGCTAATCGCATGGCAATGGTTACTGTTCTCCACAACCTCCTTGCTATCTTGCTCTTCAGTACTATCGTTATCATCAATAGCTCGCCGCCTACGCTTCTTCCGTGGGATGTGCTCAAGCCGACCCACATTGCAAATTGTGGATAGTAGGGGATCTAGAGGGTCATATGGCCAAAATTTTAAACTCAATCAATTTCAATGATTAGGGTGTTTATAGAAAGATCTCACTCTCGATATTACATAGTGAAAGTTTCGTTGAAAAAAAATGAGTGGAAGGTGCTCAACTGGGGGCCAAAGTAGCCATTTTTAACGTAGGGGACCTGTAACGGTAACGGGTTTTTTCACCATTATTGCCAGTAAAGGCCTCAAATTGACCCCCTGAGTGCTTGAAAGTGCATACATGTAGTTCCAGTATGCCATACACATTCAGAGTTTGCATCATAAGTATCAAAACCACTTCTGGTGCACCTTTCACATGCCATTATAGCATATTTTTAGCGGAAATTTGTCCTTTTACGTCAAAATTGGGCCCGTTTGACATTAAAATGAGTTCCAAGGCCCAAGTTACATAAAGAATAATGAGTTCAGAACCATTGTACCATAAGAGTGTATTAGGACTTGTTACAAATGCTCATGTGCTGTCACTGTCACCCCTCAAAAGATCATGCTCAATTGTCTGGACATTGCTTCACTTTAGCGGGAAATTTGTTATTTTGGGAGTACTTTGGCGGATATTTTGGTCAACAATTAGAGTACCTATCATGAGAGCATATGAAATGACATTTTGAACATGTACAACAGATGGAAAAATCATTGCTATGGCTATGGCTATGGCTATGGCTATGGCTATGGCTATGGCTATGGCTATGG
>JALLBE010001462.1:0-10351 GCA_036939795.1 Thalassiosira mediterranea | reverse complement strand
GTCGGCGAGCTAAGTACTGTATCGTGTACTATTTTTCGACGGATAAGGAGATATTCACAGTAAATACATAATATGACATCTACTACGTTACATATTGGATAGATATGTATTGTACCATATGTAGGTAGGTACATATGGTACGCGCCTGTACGTTCGTACGCGCGCGTTGAATGTCATTTTTTGGAAGGCAGCTCTCGCCTCTCGCGGCTCTCGGCTCTCGGCTCTCGGCTCTCGGCTGCTCTCGGCGTCGGTCGGTGTCGCCGCTGCCTGGTCCATTGCCTCGCTCACTCTCTGTTGGCTGTTGGCCTTGCAAGGTTGGCCACCCTTTCATAAATAATCGATCTCCACCACATGAACCATGATGCACAGACGGGGCTGCCTCCTCCTTCTTGCTTCTGCGGCAGCGCTCCTCCTCCTAGTTCACCCATACAGTGCCTCCAAGAAAAGATCCGCGGTGAAGCAAATATTGGCAAGGAGAATGGCGATGAAGACACCGTCGGTGATGGGCGATCCCTTGCCCTGATATTGTCTGGGTGTGCGGCCTCCTCGGTCACGATCGAGTTCACAAAGCAGTTGATGATGGCGCACGGCGTAGCGGTGGAGAGGGGAGCTTATGAGATCATGAAGCCGGAGACGAACCGATTCTGGGATTCTGCCTTGGAAAAACTCAAATCAGGCAGCAGGAGGTACCTCAAGAAACTTGCTGATATGGGTTCCGATGAGCTTGCCTCAAAGGATCACCCCTACCAGGACGTTATCATTGAGGCCATGGACCAATCAATCACAGATGCGGCATCGAAAAATAACAAGCTCCTCTTCAAAGTTTGGTCCGCCATGATGTTGGGCCAAAAGAACACGGAGAAGTGGGGTGATGGCAACGTAGGCTCCGCCAAGGTTGCCCGAGGCCTCATAGATCTGGGAGTGTCATTCCGGCACCACTATAGCGAGAATGTCCTTGATCGCATTGTGTGCGCCATCCGGGATTGTTTTTTTGGGGGCGGGTCCCGGATGTACCCCGTCTACGCGAACAATGGCACAAAGATCGAGGGACTGTGCATGGACCGAAGGAAGGAAAAGGTCAAAGTGAAGGCACACTTCAATGATCCCTCCCATCTCGTTAAGAGAATGCACAAGGAAGAGGCTCTCATCGATGCAGAACTCATCCTTGTGGATTCAATTCCAGGTGTTGGTGAGGTGTACAAAGTCGAGGATCTTTTTGCGTTTGAGTACACTGATGATGAAGAAGTATTCGAAACGAGCCTAAAAGAGTGGATGAGTTTCATTTTGTCTGTGGTCGATCCCAATGAGGCGATTGTGGCAAAGTTCCTGAGAAAGTACCAGGGAAAGCTCACAATGAAGCCACATTCGGAGACAATTTATAACATTGATGAGGTTGTCGAAGTTCTGAAGACTGCAGATCCCCCTCTCGATCACTACTTGAGACTATAGATAGAGGCACTGAAAGAAAATATGGATGCTGCTAACTTGAGGTAGGCATCCAAGTGAGGGAGTAGTTGCATTTCACATTTGATGTCCTCGTATGTAATTAGTTGGCAAGATGATGGTCAGACATACAATTTAACTTGTAACTGTATCATTATTACATTGCCTACACTGTGATCGGTATGGTAGTGATCATGCAGGCAACAGTACCAGCTACTAGCTTGTGCCATTCCGCCTAATGGCAACAATGCTTTGTTACTTTTAATCATTGGGTATCTGCGGACAAGAAGAAGTTGTCTGGAGTTGTGTTTCCAGCACTGCCTTGAGTCCGAAGTGAAGCGAGCAAGCTTAACTCGCAACTAAATTCTTATGTTTGTCTACTATTCTTGTGGTCGTGCTTGTGGGCTCCTTATTCTTTGACTTATCCTGTTCGCAGTGCCTCCTTGCTCCTTGGTAGCTCTATTGTATCATCTCCAGATGCCATCATTGCGTCGAAGTGGGTGTCTTTGTCTCTTGCTCTCAGCCCTGGCCCCACAAACACAAGGCAGTCCTTGAGCCGCGATCATAACATCTTCTCATGCCAGTCAAAGTGGCTTCCATCCCTCGTGCACCGCCACGATTCCGCCAGTCATGTCCGTGTACTTGGCATCCTCGAACCCCGCCTTCTCCAGCCTCCCCACCAATTCCTCCTGCGTGCAGAATTTCCGTATGCTCTCGACCAAATACTGGTACGAATCGCGATCGTCGGCCACCGCCTCCCCCAGCCTGGGTATGACGTTGAAGGAGTACGCGTCGTACAGCGCCGCGAGCGGGGGATTTCGCACGTGGGAAAATTCGAGGCAGAGGTACCTCCCCCCCGGCTTGAGCACGCGCAGCGCGTCGCGGAGGGCGGCGTCCACGTCCGTGACGTTCCGCAGGCCGAACGCGATGGTGTACAGGTCGAAGGAGTCGTCCTCGAACGGCAGGGCCTGGGCGTTTCCCTCCACGAACCTCAGCGCCATGCTCTCGTCGAGGAGGTCGTTCCCGTACCTCCTCCTGGCCCGGGCCTCGCCGACGCGAAGCATTTCGGGGTTGATGTCGCACACCGTCACCGAGACCTCGTCGAGGCCGGAGGATTTGGATCGCTCCGGACATCCGGCGGCGTCGACGAAGCGGAACGCCACGTCGCCGGTGCCCCCCGCGACGTCGAGTATCGATAGCAACCTCTCCTCGTCTTCGACGCCCCCCCCGCCCCCCCGAGCTCGATCCGACGAAGCCCTCCTCCTGACCGCCTTCGCCATCGGACCCATCCCCGTCATGGCCAGCAATTCGTCCTTCCACACCCGATGCAGCCCCGCGGACATGAAGTCGTTCATGACTAGAGACGAAGTGAGAATTGAGAGAGATGATTGTATAGATGGAATACGGGAAAAAGCATCGATCGCCACTGCGTCACTCACCGTCGTAATTGTCCGCGACGTTCTCGAAGACCTTCCGGACCCGTCCCTCCTTTTCGGAGACGGAGACGTCCTCGTACCCGAAGTGGGTGGTGGGGCCCGTCACGTAGGAGTCCGGCGACGACGGCGGCGACGGGGGCGACGATGGGGCGGAGGACGACGACGACGACTCGTTGCCGTCGGGGGAAGCCGCCGCGGCCGACGAGCGTCGCGCCGACGCGGCGCCGGAGGCAGCGCCGACCAACCGGTGAACGGGGCCGATCCCCCTCGACGAAGAGTCGGCCCCGCGGCAGCAGGCGGCGGCCGCGTTGGCGGCGAACTTCCTAGCCGCGGCGTTCATGGATCGGTCGCGATTGTGTTCGGACGGAACTTGGATTTGGATTTTGTGGCCACGCACGCGCCAGACCACAGACACCTACCCGATGTCAATTTAGATCGGGTACTTCGGAATTCCGTCGCTGGTCCAAGATCTAAATATCTTACCCGGTATCGAATACGTTTCGGGTGCAAACCCGGATCCCGCGGCCGTATCCGTCGTCGTCATTCGCTTGGCATTCGGCACACTGGCACACACACAACACACAAATCGATGACCATGACGAGACTCCACCTCCTCGCCCTCCTCCTCCAGGGTTCGACCTGCCTGGCTTTCTCGCCCGCGGCGGGTCCCTCCTCGAGGGCGGCCGCGCCCGCGCGACACACCGCGCCGAGCGCCCTCTCGATGGCCGAGGAAGGCGCCTCCGGCGAGGGCAACAACCCCCTCGGCTTTCTCCAGGGCCTCTTCTCGCCCTCGAAAGACGCGGCGGCCGAGCCCGAACCCGCCCCCAAGATCCCCGACGTCGTCGTCGATGCCGACTACACCCTCGCGGCGGCCTTCGCCGCCGTGGGCCTCCCCATCGTCGCGACGAACCACGGCGTCGGCGGCCTCCTCGGAGGGGGGTTCGTCACCCTCCTGGCGTCCCTCTTCGCGGTGCAGGCCACCCGGCTTCGATTCGTGTTCGACGAGACCTCCTTCGAATTGAAGGAGGTGGACTCCATCGGGGAATCGGACGGGCTGAAGGATTCGGGCGACAACATCGTCGTCGGCGGGGCGAATCGCTGGGCCTACGACGAGTTCGTGAACTGGGACTTTTACCCGAGCGCGGACTTTCCCATTCTGGTGTACTTCAAGGAGACCCAGACGCCCACCGCGGAGGGGAACGGGCAGGTACATTTCTTCCCGGCCATCGCCAACGTGAAGCAGCTCGAGGAACAGTTTGAGCTGCGTGGATGCGCTCGCGTGAGCAAAGATTGAGTTCAATTGGCACGCTCAGTTTGAACTTTGCTGGCTGATTGGGCTTCTGCATCTGCATTTGCAATGCAAATATGTATGACGCTCGACCTCTTGGCTCAACAGTCGTCCATTGTGAAGTTTACACAGGAATCGATTGCTATGAGTTGAGTCTTTCCTTGAAAAGCAAGGGACCGAAGAGTCCAATGTTACTTGTGCACCGCCGGCTACATTCGCCACCACGCTCGTGCATTCAGTATCACAGACAGAAATTGCGAAGCCTTCTCATCTCGTATGGGTCCGTGGTATGCTGTAATGGGATGTTTCTACTTGACCTAACTGCTATTTGGTACCTACTATCACTTTAGTTGTACAATGATTGCGTGGAAGTAATATCTTTGTCTTTTCACCTCTTCGTGCAGCGCTGTGTCTTCAGCGGCCATATGACTATTTGACCCATTCCTTTCATACATGCCACAGCCTACCACTCGTATCGTAGCATGGACCTGCAACTTTCTATTCTCTTCATCTCCATGAGTTCTCTCTCTCTTCAACAAGTTACTCAAATTTCAATTGTCCTCTTTTCGATCAGAGGAACATACACGGGGTCGTACATCTTACTCGCCACGAATCCATCCAGGTCCGACATATCCTTCTCGGTGAGCCTCGATGCCTGCCCCGTCCTCGCCGCCTCTTCGATCACCGCGACAGCCACCTTCTTCGACACGTCCCTGATGGTATCCAGCTTCGGGAACACTTTACCCTCCGCCAACTCTTCCTCCGTGAGGTAATTGGCCAACGCCTCGGCCGCCACGTTCAGCATCCTATCCGAAACGGTCTTGGCGCCGCAGAGCGTCACTCCCAGGCCGATGCCCGGGAAGACGAACATGTTGTTGCACTGGGTGGGGTAGAACTTCCTCCCGTCGGCCAACGTCACCGGATCGAAGGGACTGCCGGACGCGAAGATGCACCTCCCGTCCGTCCACTCGAACGCCTGCCGCGCCGAGCACTCCGCCTTCGTGGTGGGGTTCGACAGGGGGAAGATGATGGGACGCTCGCAGTGCGTCGCCATGTCCTTCACGAGGTCCTCGGTGAAGAGGCCGCCGACGGCGGTCATTCCCAGGAGGATGGTCGGGCGGTATTTGTTCACGATCTCCCTCAAAGAAAGTCCGCCGTCCTCGTCGCGCGCGAACAGGGCCTGCTCGTCCGAAAGCTCGGAGAGGCGATCTTTGGCGAGCAGACCCCTCTCGTCGGCGACGAAGAAGCAATTCTTGGCCTCCTCCTCCGTCCTGCCGTGCTCGAGCATCGACTCCCTCAGGACCTGGGCGACGCCGATCCCGGCGCTCCCCGCCCCGGCGATCAGTATGCGCTGGTCGCCGAGGGCCTCGGGCCTCTCGCCCCTCGCGCGGAGCGCCCCGAGCACCCCCGCCAGAGTGGTGGCCCCCGTCCCCTGGATGTCGTCGTTGAAACAGAGCACCTCGTCCCTGTACTTGTTCAGGAGCGTCTGGGCCTTGTCGCTGCTGAAGTCCTCGAACTGTATCAGCACGTTCGGCCAGCGATGCCTGACGGCCTGGATGAACTCGTCGACGAGGTGGTAGTACTTGGGACCCCTGAGGCGAGGCTGCTGCACTCCCAGGTAGAAGGGGTCGTTTATCAGCGCCTCGTTGTCCGTGCCGACGTCGAGGACGACCGGCATGACGCGGTGGGGGGCGATGCCCCCCGCGGCGCAGTAGAGGCTGAGCTTGCCTATGGGTATGCCCATGCCGTTGGCGCCGAGATCGCCGAGGCCGAGGATGCGGCTGCCGTCGGTGACGACTATGACGCGGACGTCCTTTTGGGGCCAGTTGTACACCATGGCGGCCACTGTTCGGGTGCGTCGAAAGATGCGGATCAGTTAGAGATATTCCCTGATCATATCGATGCAGCAGAAACGGCAACAGCACGACAGACTCACTGTGGCCGCGATCCTCCTCGCAGAAGTACATCCCCCTCGGCCTCCTGTACCTCATCGCGAACTCGTTACAAGCCTGTCCCACCGTGGGCGTGTAAATGATCGGCGCCATCTCCTCCATGTGATCGACCAATATCCTGTGATACAGCGTCTCGTTCTGATCGTGCACGTCCTCGATGAGCGTGTGCTTTCGGATCATGGAGTCCTCCGCTCGCAATGCCTGGAGGACGCGCTCCTTCTGCGTGGCCATGTTGAGTCGTCGGGGGGGGAGGAGGCCGCGGAAGCGCAGGCGATCGCGCTCCCCCCCCTTGAAGGCGGTGAACTTGTTGAAGAGCGGGTTGTTGAGGATTTCTGAGGGAAATCAGTTCGAGTTCTTTGTCAGATATCGTGCCGTACAAGTTGAAAGCATGGATGGAGCGCAGCGCGCACGGCGCTCACCTGATCCGCGGGAGCTCACGGAGATGGGAGCCAGGAACTTCCTCGTGCACCCCTTCCACTCCCCCTCCGTCTCGTCGGGCTCCTCCTCGTACTCCTCCGGCATGCTCTCTCCGAAGACTCCGTCGTTGCTCTTGCTCATCATCCACCGCCGAGGGGAGGAAGGAATTGCATTGCCGCCGGCGCTGCTGCCGCCCGCGGCGGCGGCCCAGCGCCCGCGGGAGGAGGCACCGCATCCGCGCAGGAGGGCGGCCGATCTCGTCAACATCCTCTCTCTGGAGCTCTTGCCCTGTTTCGACGGCAGGGCCGATCTCTCGATTGAAATTGTGGGAGAACAAAACAAGATGCGACGTCGATTTGCGGATCGGCTCGGAGACTGAAAAAAGATCACGAAAAGATCTTCGCATTGATGTGATGTCTTGAATCTTTATGACGTCATCAAGAGACACTCAAAATCTTATGACGTCATAAAAAGAATGGTAAAAGAGTGACGTCACGCAGGCCTGGGTGTCCGGCCGGACGGGCGCCGGGCGGCGCGCGCTGGGGGGCGCGCGCTGGGGGGCGGGGGGGCCGGCGGGCCGGCCGGACGGGCGGGCCGGCGGCGGGCGGGCGGGCGGGCGCGGGCCGGTATCTAATTTTTTGGCGGGAGCTTGATGCCCCCCCCCCAGCCTAGCCACAGCCACACAAAATCCAAAGAACAAAATCTTCCTCTCACATCGACCACATCGACGGACGCTCGCTCCAAGCACTCGGACTCATTTTTCTTGTATCGTCGGGTCAACCATGGGCGGCGAGGCAGCCAAAGAGCGAAGGCGCCTGAAGCGGCTCCAAGCCCAGCAAGGGGGCGACGGAAGGGCCACCCAGCCGGCGTCGGCGGGGGACAAACCCACCGCTGCCGCGGCTGCGGGGGGCGGCAAGGAGGCAATGTCTACCGAGAACAAGGGCGGTGCCGACGAGAAGGGAGAGAAGAACAGCGCCGACTTCAGCCGCCAGCGCCTTCAAAGGAAGATGGCCAGGAAGGCCAGTGGAAAGTTCAAGCCCCAGAGCGGCGAGGCGCAATCGTCACAGCGTCCGGGTGGCGATGCACAAGCCGCCCAGAAGCGGCCTAACTCGGCGCAGAAACGCAAGTTGGATGGTGCCAGGGGAAACCCCGGAAACTCATCCGATGGCAAACCCTACAAATCGCAACGGCCTGCCCCATCCAAGGGGGGCAAGGCTGCTCCCGGAGAAAAATCGCCAAGCCAGGGCGCAAGGGCGAAAAGTTTCAAGGACAAGGCGAAGAAGGACAGTCGGCCGGCCAAGAAGTCCAACAATGCAAAGGTCAAGGTGAAGGCGAAGAAACCCAAGCACCTCAAGCGCAAGATGGATCAGCTGTCCAAGACGATCGCCGATGGTGACGGAGGGGTCGAGGACTTGGAGGGAAAGATGAAAGAGCTGGCGCAGCAGATGGAAGAGCTGAAGAAGTTGAAGGGAGCAACAGTTGCGACGGAGCCAAAGGAGCAGAAGGCGCAAAAGGTGGATTCCTCAGTCAAAACAACCAAAAAAGATGCAGTGAAAGCAACCCAGCATGACAAAGCTCCTGAAAATCAGAAGGGTGGTGATGATAACAAAGCTGAGCATGCCGATGAAGAGTCTTCGGACAATGCTTCCCCTTCAAATGACAACGACGAGGACGACGTCAGTGCACCTGAGCAGACCAAACCTGATGCTTCTGATGAAGCAAAACCCTCGGTCCGTGTCTCTTCATCTAGTTCCTCTGATGATGATTCCTCTTCCGATGAAGAAGAGTTAGCCGAGCCCACCAATACTCGCACCCGGGGCAAAAGGCGCAGAGGGCGGAGAGACAACCAGCCGCAGAAGGAGGAAGCAATGGAAGTTGAATCTGAGAGTAAAACTGCAGGCAATGCTGGTGGAATGGCAGTGGGTGAATCAAAGGAAGCGGAATCTGACAAATTGGGTGATGAGGGTGATGGAAAGTCATCGAAAAAGACGTCTAAGAAAGATGACAAGAGGCGTTGCATCGGGCGGAAGCCAATCACTGACTACTCCGTTGGAAGCACCTACTCTGGCACGGTGAAGTACATCAAACCCAAGCTGGGCGCCTTCATCGACATAGGCTCCCACTCGGACGCCTTCTGCCACATCTCGTGCACCTCCGACGAGTTCGTGTCCAGCGTGGACGATGTATTGAAGGCGGGCGATGCCGTGGAGAACGTGCGCGTGCTGGAGATAGACAGGGAGAGGAAGAGGATTACGGTGAGCCTGCGGAGCGAGGAGATGGCCGAGAAGGAGGAAGAGGGGCTGAAGAGTGCTAGGAAGTACGACAAGGGGTACGATAGGGGAGGACGCAATGGAAATTTTGGTAGGAACAAAAGGGTGCAGGATGACACGCAAAAAACTGGTCACACCCGATTTGATGGAGGTGCAAATGAGATCACAGATCAGGGTACCGATGCTGTCGCAAATGATGTGGTTAAACCATCTGCCCCTAAGAATGACCAAGGCAAAACCGCTGCTGACCTTAAGAGGGAAAGGAAGCTCGCAAGGCGCGCTGAGAGAAGGGCGCAGAATGAACAAATCGAAACTTCGCCAGCGGAAGAGTACACTGAAAGTCGTCCTCAAAGGGTTGAGGCACCAGCAACTTCGCAACATCAGAAAAGTGGAGCCGATCTAAAGCGAGAGAGGAAACTTGCGAGGAGGGCAGAAAGGAGGGCGGCCAAGGAGGCAACAGAGGGAGCTTCTCAATGAAATGTGAATGCGATACTCTCTTTTCTACAACAGGTGTAGTGAAATGGTATTAGCAAGGTAGCCACTAATTAATTTCATTATATCCCTTGAAAAATGGTCCAGCAATCTTGGGTTACAGAGGGAGCTTCTCAATGAAATGTGAATGCGATACTCTCTTTTCTACAACAGGTGTAGTGAAATGGTATTAGCAAGGTAGCCACTAATTAATTTCATTATATCCCTTGAAAAATGGTCCAGCAATCTTGGGTTGTGTTTCCATTCTGCCTCCCCGTATAAGCCACCATGCTCCCTGTTACCATCAGTATTGGCCTTCGTCTTACCCTTCATCATGGCGCTCGCAGTGTCAGGGGGTACCATCAGGCCCCTCCGGGGGCTGGAAATGCTCGTCTGAATCAAGTCATACTAAATTCTTGCCATGTTAAGGAGCTCACATGACCACCGCTCATGAGATCTCTCACCCAGATTTTGGCATGATCAGGTCGTTGCTTGTGACGACACAACTTATTTGTCCTCTATTGTCTTCTCCTCAAACATGAATGACAGAGCATCATGTTCCCATCAATAGGAACCATGGGGGGAGCTCCCTTTGTTTGCCCTATTATGGTCATTAAAAATATGTGACAATGCTCCCATTTCTTTGCAAAATATGGTGTCAAGTCTTTTGTTCATCATAGCTAAGATCAAGAGAGCGCATTATCGCATGATGCTGATGATGGCGTAAGCTGTCCCATCTGCTACTAGTACTAGTAGAGACAACATTGCACTTACCAAAGATAGAAAGGGGGGGCATCAGTCTCCCAAGGCTTAAATGAGCTTGAGATGTAAATCTGCCCATTGATACTCTCAAATGATACTTATGAGAAAGAAAACATGAAAGGTACATCAAAAAGTGAAAAGGTACAATGAACAGTAACAATTGGAGAGTATATGATTTTATAGCTTGAGAGACAGTGGAGCTATCTGCAATGCAGGCCTCGGAACCCAGAAGAATTTTGCATATCCCGGATTGAGCAAAAGGTGGCGTTTCGCCACCTTTACGACCCGGGAGTGGCGAAACGCCACCTTTAG
>JALLBE010001461.1:0-10351 GCA_036939795.1 Thalassiosira mediterranea | reverse complement strand
ACTTGAAAATTAGCGATTGTTAGACTGCGCGCTGCCAGCGCTGCATTAGCTGTGCCATAGGATACTCTGCAGAGGTGCACGGTAACATGTTGTCCCTAAGCAAATGGAAGTGGGACATGGCTGATTCGGTTGGATCCCATGCGACGGCCGTGTCGAATCGACTGATGGTTGGAAGCTGTTGGAAGCTGGAAGTGTGACGTGAACAGAAAATGTGGGAAATTTATAGATAGGACGTTATATCAGTTCCTATGCGGGATACTCGTTCTGCACAAACTTTGCTCTTGCTTGGTTTTGCTTCGCCCTCACATTTTCACAGGGTACGGTACATAGGTGACGACGAAGGAGGCAAGGGACGGTCGGTCTCGACATCTTTCATCTCTCTCTCATAAAAACTACCAGCTATCAGTCAAACAATCAATCTACACATCGTACATCAAGCAAGCACACCACTAACATGGTCGCCATTATCAGAGCAACTGCGACAAAGCCTACTCCTTCGGCCAAACTTGGCCTTTCATACAATGTTGACAATAATCGGGTCAAAGTCACAGGGATCAAAGAGGGGAGCCTCTTGTCGTCGACTGCTCTTCGGGAAGGTCATGAAATCATTACGATCAATGGTAGCTATGTCGAAAACATGCTCAGAGAGGATGTAAAGACCATCCTTGCCTCAATAGAGTCGGAAATAATCATCACAGCCCGGCCCCAGCCCTTCAATGTAGGCTGGAACGATCGTGTCGTTGAAGAGCTCAGGACCCACTCAGTTTCTGCTGGCGGGCCTGCTCAGAAGCACACGGTGAAGAAGATCGTTCATGAAATGAACTGCTCCCGGGATGTTATGCCCGAGATCCTTCAGTCTGCAGGAGTTCCAATTTACAAGTGGCAGAAGATATATGATGCGATACTGTCTGAAATGGCCCCTGCAACTACAAAGTCAGTTGAAATGGACAAAGTGTTTCAAGAAGAGATGGCAAAGTACACACAGAAGCAAATGGTCAAAGGAGGTGTTGTGGGTTTTGGCCAGGAGAGCCATCACGAGAAGAAAGTCTACCACATGAACCACCAATCCGCAGCGCTGACCAGTAACGCCAACTTGGTTGCAACGGACATCTCCATTCGTGCCAACGCTCTCCTCGCGCCATATGGCATCATGTGTGCATTGGACCTCAGGCAAACACAATTGCCAAAGTATTCAACAAAGCAAACTGGTAAGGGCCATGATGTAAACAAGCCGTACGGTTTGAAGCTGATGTCAGTGGAATAATATTTTACGACCACACAGACACAGTACGACGCATGAATGTTTCTGGTTAGTGGCTCTACTGTTCTATTAGTGGACGGTCAATGGGCATATAAGTTATTTACTTATGGATCAGACCTAGTGCGATCATTCATGATTTTTTGTAGCACATCAGGAGTAGTTTAATGAGATGTTGTTTAATGACTGGTAATCTAGAGCCTGAAAAGACTATGCCATAGTGTACCTATTCGTCGGCCGGGTTCATATACCAATGGAAGTATTGTACTGTGCATTATCACGAAACGTATGATCTACTTCTGTAGAACGAGCAGAACATGAAAAAAGGAAACGGTCAAATATCCAAACGTGCATTACCTCCACATGCAATGCAGGGGTGCTCCAATACCATGCCCACAACTCGGCTATCCTTCGGAACCCTCACTGGAACAACTTTCTTCGAGAGCTGCTATCATCATCTCACGAGTGCCCTCAACGTCCAATCCTCTCGCATAAAGTTTCCGTCTCAATCTATTGATTGGCATCGTTTTGAATTTCGTGGGATCATCGCCGTCATAATCTCTATCTTCAATCTTTCCCTGTGCAATTGCGGTCAAAATGTCACCGAGCATGGTCTGCGATTGAGGCAGCTCATGCGCCGAGAATTCACCGAGAACATCTTCTCCATTGTCAATGATGAAGATCATGACCTTCTCCTTTAGCAACGCACACTTTTTTGTGTCTGCGAAGTAGAAGTTGTCGACCACATTCTCCAATGTTATTGTTGTATCCTTCGCGTACACCACCTCTGCCTCCACTTTCAGAGTTGCAATGTTGAATTTGTCCGCTACATCGACGATCTCCCTCGAGTAGTCTTTCAGCATCTTGTAAGATATCTTGCCACCATAGATGTAGCTCACCGGTAGAGCGTAGAGCGGCCTCGGGAACTAGATCAACAACGAACTTGCGCTGGGAGGCTACCATATACAATCTGCATGTGTAGAGGAGGACAAGTGAGACGGCAGCGCGGCAGGCGGCAGGGGCACACGGACCGGCCCTGCCCCTACTACGCGTCGTCGTGTCACATCAAGAAAGAATGAAGCTTGAGATGAAGCAAGAAGTTGTCGTGTTGTTGTTGTTGTGGGTGCTCATCCCAGACAGGGGGCATCACTACATACTCAGTTTAGTTTGCGCGATGGACAATATTTTTTGATGATAGGTATCCATTGTGCCTCGGTGTCGTTGCTTATGGACGAGAATTGAGTCATTCCAGATGGATGTCGAATGAGTATAAATGCAGACCCCGTCGCAAGATCGCAGGGAGAGACACATTTTTGGGACAGCTTTGAACCGTTGCTTGCCACTTGCCACCCGCCATCGAGCGAGGATCGAGGATCTATCCCGGCCCGTGGCGGCGAGCGGAGAAGGAGAGGACATCGGGGGACCATGCCCACGGAGGAAGTGCCGGCCGAGGAGGCCGTCGCGACCGGAGGCGTAGGAGCCGCGGCCACGCATGCCGTCGGTAACGACTACGACGCCGCCGCCGCGGCGGCGGCCTCGAACGCGACGGGCGACGTCGCCAAAGTCGCCGACGACGACGGCGGCGAGGCGCCTCCCGCCCCCGATGACGGGGACGACGATTCGAGGACGACCTTGGGCGAGGGGGGCGGGGGGGAGGCACGGCCCGCCGACGACGTCCGGGAGGCCGCCCGTGACGCCGCCGGGGCTCCACCGTCGTCGTCGACGACCAATGACGACGACGACGAAGACGACGCCCCGCCCCCGGCGAGCCCTCCGCCCCCCGCCGAGCAGGACGGGCCGGATAAGCTTGCCGCGGCCTCCTCGCCGGCGCCAAAAAATAGGAAGCGCGGCAGCAGCGGCGCCGCCTCGCCCCCCTCCCTGGCCGACCTGTGCACCCCCCGCCGTCGGATAAAGAAGAAGCGGGAGGACGGATTCGTCTACGCCGAGGACTCCAAACCCGACGCAGCAGCCGGCAAGGGCGCCAAGGCGGACGTCGTCGACAAATCCAAAGGCAACGACGACGATAAAAATGACGACGACGACGACGACGAGGACGAGGGGGAGGGCAAGGAAGGAGCGAGGGAAAAGAGGAGGCCGAGGAGGAGGCCGCGACGGTGTCCCGCCCGCGATACCCTGCTGGTGGAGGTCCCCGTGGGCGTGACGGCGGACCTCGGCGAGGCGATGGAGCGGACGGCGCGGAAGCGCGCCCGGAGGATCCGGGAGTGGCTCGCCTCCGGCCCCGCCGGCCAAAAAAAAGCGCATACGAGGCCGATGACGGAGAACGGAGCTCCCTCCGGCAAGGAGGGGGGCGGCGGGGAGGCGGCGGCCGCGGACGGTGGCCCGAGCGACGAAGACGACGGCGCCGGCGGCGGTCCCGAGAGGCCCGGGGGGCAGCAGCAGCAGCGCAACCAGTACGGATCCATAGTCGACTACCTCGAGGCCAAGTACGTGAGGGGGGTGATGCTCGACGACTACGACGAGCGCGAGCGGGCCAGGAAGAGGAAGAAGAAGAAAAAGAAGAAAGCGTCCGATGCGGGCGACAATGGCGAGAACGGCCAAGATGGGGATGGCGACCACGACATGCACTCGGAGCACAGCGACGATTCCGAGGAAGACGGGGGGGATGGATCGTGCTACGAAAGCGACGACGGGTGGATCGACGACTCGCTCCTGCACGAGGAGGTGGCCGGGCAGGTCCTCGCGAGCGCCTCGTACGGCACCACGAGGATAGAGGAGGAGGCGAGGAGGCGCAAGAAGAGGGAGAATGGCGAGAAGGATGCTGGAGATGGTCCCGATGAGGCCGCCAAGCATGGTGAAGATGGGCGGGATGATGCCGGCGACGATCGATCGGACGTGGGGTCGGACTTCGACGACGGCTTCTTCGTAAACCTCGGCGACCTCGAGATGGCGGAGGGGTGGGACGGGGACCACCACGACATGTCCGCGGCGATGTCTCCCCAAAAGAAGAAGAAGAAGAAGAAGAGGATCAGGAAGAGGAAGAAGAAGGCGGACGTCGACGCGGCCGAAGCCGCAGCCGATGGGGAGGGTGACGACGACGAAGACGAGGAGGAGGAGACGCTGGCGAGCGTTGCCAAGGCCGCCGCCGCGGAGAAGGCCAGGGCGGAGAAGGCGGCTGCATCGGGAAAGGCGGGGAAGGGCAACAACAAGGCGATCAAGAAGAAGGGCACGAGCGCCAAGGCGCCGGCGCCGGGCGCGAAGAAGAAGCTGGCGAAGAAGGCGGCCGCGGCGCAGAAGAAGAAGGGGGAGAACGGCAAGGTGGTCGTGTCGAAGAAAAAGGGCGTGGACGGTAAGGCGGCAGCGGCCAAAAAGAAAAAGACAGACGATGGCAAGGGCGCGACCAAAAAGAAAAAGAGTGCAGAGGAGGGCGCGAAGAAGAAGAATACGGCGGAGGACGGCAAGGTGCCAGCGAAGAAGAAGAAAAAGGCGGAGGACGGCGCCGCCCAGGCTAAGAAGAAGGCGCCGACGAAGAAGCCGGACGAGTCCACCCCCCAAAAGAAGAAGAAGGCCGCGGGGGCGTCCGGCGAGAAAGGCAAAGCGGATACAACTCCCAAGGAGAAGAAAAAGCCTCCTCCCATGTCCAAGGAGAAGGAGAGGGTGTTGCTGGTGAGAATATATGGTCACGCGTCAAATCATATCGGATGTCATTGCTGTATAATTTTGTTAATACTTCTCTTTTCGCCTCATTTGCAGATGCGCAAGGTGTACAAGAAGCAGTACAACATGTGCGTGAAGATGATAAAGGGCATGACGGAGGAGGAATTGCCGAGGAAGCAGAACAAGGGCAACAAGAGCATGGTCAAGGTGTCGGTGAACATTCCCGCGGACAGAAATATAGGAGATCTCATAACGTTCGCGTGAGTCCTTCAGTTTTGCTTCATATCCCGTCGCATAATTTTTCCGCGCGGCTCCGAAAAAAGTCTGACCGCCGTGGCGCACGATGCCGCCGGCGATGGATCACACAGGAATCCGAACGTCCCGGGGCAGAAGCTACGCGTGAAGATCCCCAAAAAGGCGGACATGGTCAAACGCTGTTTCCTCGTGAGCGTCCCCGCGCCCAAGGTGGAGGAGTCCCAGGAGCGCGAAAACAACTTCCCCAAGGAGTTCAAGGAGGCGCTGCACGAATATTCGGGGATATACGACGATTGGTGCGTGGCGGAGGGTGAGTTCATTTCGTGTTGGTAATGCCCCGCGTGGGATAGGATTACATGTCATTATATTCATGTCCACGCTTGAACACATTTCATTCTTCGCAGGCGCCTACAACGATTCCCTCCCGGCATCCAGGCAGAAGGAATTCAAGGTCACGACCGAAAAGGCCAAGAAGTACGACGCGATGATCGACGAGTTTCCGAAGAACCTCCTCACCCCCATAGACGTCTCCTACCTCCGCAAGGTTGTGAGGCAGGAGAGGAGCAACAAGGCCAGGAGGGAGCGGAGGAAGGAGGGGAGCGGCTTGGGGCTGGGAGGAGGAGGAGGAGGGTCGGGGGAAGGGGAGGTGGATATTCCCGCGAGGTCGAAGGAGTTCCCGATCGTGTCGTTCGACGGGGAGGATTTCCAGGAGAATTAAATCGGAAGAGTCATGAGATATTGCTTATGGTAACACATGTACGATATGAATGACATAATGTGCAAAAATAAGTTCATGAAATAATCGCCATCTATCTCGCAGTGAAGCGGAGGGTAACATGGGTGACATGGGCGAACTTGAGTAGATGCAACCGCGATATTAAGCAAAATCACAGTGCTCCATTGAAAATGATGCCGGGAAATCCACTGGTACTGATATCTTTCCCCAGGCCTCTCTCAACATAAAAGTGAAATTGGATGCAATGATTATACTCAATGCAGATTCCTTGCCGCGCTATCAACCATTGGGGAATTTATTTGAATAGGTTCTATCCCCCAAGAGTGTGGATGTGACCGCTTCCCCGTCGATCGACACCACTCCATTACATCATCGGCACACCCGCCGCCATGAGCTCCTGCTGCTGCTTTATCTGCAACATCCCCAGCGTCTGCCCCACCGCCGGACTGCTCCCGTACCTGTCGATAGCGCTCCTGAAGCTCTTCATCGTGATGCCCATCTCCCTCATCTTCTCCTCGGCCGCCTCGTTGGCCTCCGTGGACGCCTCGATCTGGAACTTTTTACCCACCGCGGGATCCTTGAGGTCCTTCCCCTGCGACTTCCACTCGCGCGCCATCTCGACCATCCTGGCGGTGATCTCGTCGAAGTAGACGGTCGCGGCCTTGAGGAGCTCCTCGGCCGAGAGGTCCTTGTTGGCGACGGCCGAGGATTTATCCCCGCCGTCGCTCTTCCCGCCCTTCACCCCGACGGGCGTCCACCCCACCGTCTCCTCCCCGCTGATGCTGTCGTACAAATTCTGAAATCTCTCCACCGCCCTCTTCACCTTGGGGTACCTCTCGTCGCCGTAAAATTCCCACGTCGCCTCCTCCAGACAGTCCACGTCGACGTCGGCCTCCTCGCACGTCCGCGCCTGCAGCTGCTCCAGCGCCTTCGTGAACTCCGTCTTCAATATCGAGCGGAGCTGCGCCTCAGGTATCTGCTGCCCGGACATCTGGATCTGCTGGACCTGCTGGCTCAGCTGCATGACCACCTGCTGCATCTGCAGGAAGAGCTTGTCGAAGATGGCGCAGACGTCGTCGGCGCTGATGCAGTCGGATTCGTCGATCTCGTCGTCGATGTCGCCGAGGTCGCGATTGGCATTGTTGGCCTCCGCCGGCGAGGCCATGAGGCGGGAGGCGCCGTAGGCGAGGATGGAGGCGCCCGCTGTGAGGGCGGCGACGGTCACGGCTGTTGACGAGGACGACATCGTGTATTCGGTCGGCTACGCTACGGCGGACTGGGGGACGGAAATGGGATTTGGGATTTGGTCGGCGGCGGCGAAATTTGACCAGTCTATCTTGTCTCACTGTCAGTGACAAAGAAGGATCAAGCTTCTCAAAAGTTCTCTTCCACTCATTCTGATGGTGTAAACGAGGAGACCACCTGCCGTCTGGATTTTTTGGATTTGTGCGGCCAGGATCGAGGGATCGCCGAATGTCGCCAGAAAACTTCCATGATCGCCACATTATCGCACACCATCACCACTCACGCGTCACAAAAAGCAAACAAAGCCGCCGCCGCGACGATGAGGGGAACCTCCGCCATGGCCTCCTCCGCAGCCTCCGTAGTCGCCGCCGCCCTCGCCTTCTCCGGCGTCGGGGTCGTCGGCGCCTTCTCGCCCGCCCCCCCGACGGAGGCGGCCCGTTCGCGCGTCGTCGCCATCTCGACGATGGCGCGACTACGACGGCCCGCGTCCACGCGCCTGCGGGCGGGCTTCGGCGCCCCCAAGTCCCCTCCTAAAAAGAAGAAGAACAAAAAGAAGAAGAAGGGCGGTTTGCTCGATGATATGCCGCCACCCGCATCGCCATCGTCACCATCTTCGGCGGAGCCCGCGGGGGGGCCGAAGCTGGACAGGTTCGGCCTCCCGCCGCCCACGGAGGACGACATCTTCCCGCCCCCCGGTCCGGACGATCCGCCCCGGATGCCCGCAACGTGGACGGGAGAGGACGGGACCTACGTTTTTGACAGGAGCGAGGTATCGGATGCCATCGAGGACCATTTGGGGGTGAATCTGGATGCGTTCGACGACGAAGGCCTCTCGATCCACGAGGAGGGCGAGGGTTCGCGAAGGTGGTCGCTGAAGATGCTGCACCGCGACCCGCCGGTCTTTCGGATAGACGACTTCTTCACCCCCGAGGAATGCGCATCCTACGCCGCCATGGCCGGCGACGGGAGCGACGACGCGGTGCGGGTGAATTCGCCGACGTTCTCCTCCTCGGGTCTCTCCATCTCGAAACGTACGTCCACGACGTGGTTCTGCCGCTACGGCGGAGTGCCCACCCTCCTCGCCAAGGCCCGCCGCCTGTTGGACGTCGACGTCGGCAGGATGGAGGAGCCGCAGGTGGTTCGGTACAGGACGGGAGAGGAATTCTCGTGGCACTACGACGAGATACCGTCGAGGCAATTGGAGAACGGGGGGCAGAGGATGGCCACGCTGTTGGTGTACCTGAACGATTTGGGGGAGGGCAGGGGCGGGGGGACAGTGTTTCGGGATCTGAGTCCACCGACGATAGCCGGGGACGGTAAGCCTCGAAAGGTAGGGGAGGGCGGGAACGACGACGACGACTCGAAGCCGCTGACCGTCCGTCCCAAGGCTGGATCCGCCCTCCTCTTCTTCCCTTCGTATGTCGACGGCAAGCCCGATATCCGGACGCTGCACAAGGGAGAGGTGGCGTTGGATACCAAGATGATTGCGCAGCTTTGGATACACGAGAGGGAGTATCGTGCGAGCGTTCCGGAGGGGAATTTGCAGGAGGACGCCGCTGAAGGGGTAGAGGGTGAGTCGAAGAGGCTTGGCTTTTTGTGAGGAGCATCATCTCGCGCGGGGTTGTAGCAGCTTTGGTTTTCTGGCTTCGCGGCCCACCACCACCACAACCACTGTAACAATGATAAACTTTTGCTCTGCTTTGGCGAGAGGAGTGGGCAAGAGTACACTGTTGGTGCCCCCTTTAATCGACAGAGAGTACAGTTCACAAATACATATAATCTTCTTCGAGGCAACACCAGTGGCAACAAGAGCCTATGACAGAGCCTCTACGAATGATATATATCTTGGAAACATAGAGCTTCTACAAAAGCAGTTTTCGTTTTTGTCGCACTACTGGTCGCATCATTTTCCATAATATGGTAACATCGCTTGCTACTATGCTGTTGTTATTGACGTGCCTACGCTTGGCGTTCCACGACCTCGGGCGGATGCTGATACCCGCCCTCGGAATCTGCGACGCCGTCACCCCTCAGACAAGCCACCCCACCCGCCCTCTCGATGTCGCACGCGAAGAGCGCCGCCCCGACGGCATTCGTCAGCGGGAACACCGCGAAGCCGACGATGGGAAAGCTCTCGAAGAGCGAAACCATGAATCCGAACCGCGCGTACTCGTTGTCGGGATCGTAGGTTGAGGAATGGAACAGCGCCCTGCAGTCCGACTTTTCCGCCCCGAACACTTCCACGCGCTGTAAGCGCGATGGCAGCCGTATGGCATCGAAGTATCGATCCATGTAATCCCATCCCGTGAAGGTGGCATTTATGGCCGAGTAGATCGCCCCACCCACTATCGGTATTATCTGTATCGGGAACGTCAATATCCGGACGCAAAATGCCTTCTTGACAAGGTTCAGATCCTTGATGACCGATTGCTTCACCATCTCTCCCTCCCTCCAAAGACCCTCGATTCGCATCGTCTCGACGAAGAGGTTCGTCTGCGCCCTCGACTGCGACACGGCCATGAGCAGCGTGGCCACGGCGGCCGTCTCGACCAGCACGAGCAACACCGCCACGAGCCATGCCCACCACTCCAGATTCGAACTAATCAGCTGCGCCTGAGGCTTGAGCGCCGTCGCCAGCAATACGATGAGCACGATCGTCCCCAGGCCGAACGCGATGCACGCCACCCTCAACACGACCCTCCACAGGCTCGGATGCCGCAGGGAGTAATCGATCGCCTTCACGGGGTAGTGCAGCGGATCGTGTCCGTACCGGTGCTTCTCGGACGATCGTATCGGGGTGGGTGCGCCCGGGGCGGATGCGGCGGCGGCCGCCGCGGCGGCCACGGGATTGTTCTTCGCGGCGGCGTTGAGGGCGAGGGTGGAGGCGGCGGAGGCCACCTTGACGGAGGCGGCCTTGGCGTAGGATCGGAAGCGATGGTGGCTGTCGCCGTCGCCGTCACCATCGACGGCAGCAGCGGCGCGATCGCGGCTTTCGGGCGTCGTGGCCTGCGGATCGGTCGGTGCGAGCGGGTTCATATTCATCTTCGGGTCGTCGTCGGCCGACACGAATTGTGTGGTCTCTTGAAAATGAAGATCGCGCTCCGCTGGTACGGATCCACGTGACTGACTTTTGTCGTGAATGGACTCCTGATCGTGGTTAGTTTTAGAGGGCAAGATGATAATGTTTCCTTAAGGTCGTCATCCCCCTAATTTTGGCGGGCTGCTTCTCGACGAAAATATAT
>JALLBE010001460.1:0-12213 GCA_036939795.1 Thalassiosira mediterranea | reverse complement strand
CATCTCCCGCGCCTTCTGATCCAGTTGCTCTTCGTAGGTCTTGCGCCACAGCGGGGTAATGCGATCCCGTACCTCGTCGTTCGACAATATCGTGATGGGACGTTCACTCCGAGCTCGTTCCTGCCGTCCACGTTTGTTATTGCTGTCGTTGTTATCGTCTCCGTCGCGCTCCTTTCGTTTTCTATCGCCGTCGCGCTGGTTTTGGAACTCTTCGTCGGCACGTTTGGCAAATAATGGCCTGCCCTTGACATTCTTCATCGCACCCCCATCCTCTCCTCCCTTATTGATCAACTCGATGAAATCATCCACCATCCCCTCCTCCTTCAAAGTAATTTTGAGCCAAGTATCCTTTGGTGGTTTCTTGGTCTTCTCGATGACGAAATCATTTTCGCGTCCCGCAATCCAGGAGGACACCAGCTTCGGGATTTCTTTCGCGCGGAGGAATTTGAGTACACCGTGCACCACCACCTTCCGGGAGGTGTGATCCCATCGAGGATCGAGGCCGCTGGCTGTTTTCTGGTTGCCACCGTTGTCGCCATCTTCTGTGGCGGCGGCATTGTCCTCCGATTTGACCGCGGGATCGGTGGCCGCAGCGGCGTCTCCGTCCGCTTTCGTCGTGTCTGAAGCCTTGACGTCCTGGTTAGCGGCGATCGACGCCTCCTCGGCGACGGTGGCGGGCGTCTCTTCCGCCGGGGCGGCGTCCTCCGATTTCGTGCTCATGATGGCTCCCGTAGAGTGGGTCGTCTGGTGTCTGGTGAATGGAGTGAGCAACGGAGCTCGAATGGAGCGAGCGAGGACATGACAGTGGCATGGTTCAGGTTCACTCTTCGTCGCCGTCGCGACGGTGAGCAGTGAACTAGATAGCTGTATCTAAACTTATCGTTTCATTTTTGAATGACAGTATTTTTATGATAATAAATGGGTAACTAATATTTATCAATAACACCCATGAAATACAATAATTCATGGTAGGTGACAGATTATATTTCTTTATTACTAATTCACACCAAGATCACAAGATTTTCGTGGCTCGGAGCACGCTCGGAGCGAACGTCTGGCCGCTGACAGCCGTGCTGAGGTCTGCGAGTTGCGAGTTTGGAGTTGACAGAAATCGAGGCAGCAGTGCCGTAGACCATCGACTCCATGCATCGACGAAGGTAGTGTTGGTGGACAAAGGACGAAGGAAGCGTCGTCGGTGGCAGGGGCATCTTCAGCAAAGGTTGCGGCGTCTGCTGAATCGAATCGGCGGTTCGGCGGCAGCAGTGACCGGAGCAGTGACGGGAGCGCGCAACGCGATATCAACTTCTCTCCAATCAGCAACACAACCCCCATCAACATCATGGCGTCCGAAAACCCCGTAGTCTTCTTCGACATTACCATAGGCGGGTCCTCGAAGGGTCGGATAGAAATGGAATTGCGTGCCGACGTCGTCCCGTTGACGGCGGAGAACTTTCGTTGTCTCTGCACCGGCGAAAAGGGCGTGGGACGGAGTGGCAAGATATTGCACTTCAAGGGGAGTGGATTCCACAGGGTGATTCCTGGGTTCATGTGCCAGGGAGGGGATTTTACCAGGGGCAATGGACGAGGTGGGGAGGTGCGTAGAGCGTGTAGTGACTACGTGAGCAACCGTAATGGTAGCGTGTGCTTGATATGCTCATCCATTACTTCTTGTCATGCCGTCCTCTCCTTATACCGCGCACGATGATCAATTGCATTTGTCATGTATATCCACAACATAACAGTCGATATATGGGGAAAAATTCGCCGACGAGAACTTCAAGCTCAAGCACACCGGCGCAGGGATGCTGAGCATGGCCAATGCGGGAAAGGACACAAATGGTTCGCAGGTAAGTCACGCATGTGCCAATTCTGCTGTTTTCCGATGGAGCCTGCTGTATTTCGTTTAAGTTTATTCTAACATTGGTCGTGACTTGGCACAGTTCTTCCTGTGTACTGCAGAGACTCCCTGGCTTGACGGAAAGCACGTTGTATTTGGAAGGGTGGTGTCTGGAATGGATGTGGTGGCAGCCATTGAACAGGTGGGGAGCGAGTCGGGTAGGACGCGAGTACCGGTGGTGATATCCGATTCGGGACAGCTGCGATGATGATGGGATATGAGATGGAAAAGTCGTGACTAGTGATTTCAACAGGTCAGGCAACAGTCGTCCTCAGGATGAGGGGTTTGTGCGAGACATTTACTCAGGTTTTGGCGTGATATCTTCATTTTTGGGATTTGTCACAATACATTCAAAGTATTCTCTATGGTATCGTCAGAGCAGGGGGTTTCACAAGAAATGATCTATTACAACAAAGACAGAAAGTTGGCTTCTCAAAATATCTTATGCCTCCAAGTAAAAAGCTGGGTATAATGATTGGTGCATCATAAATAAATTACATGTATTCTAACTAGTATCGTACATTTCTTTTCTTTTTGAACTGAAGGTCACATTTATTGGCCTGACCTCATTTCTGCTCTCGTACATCATCTGGGAAGGAGAGACTTTGTCGCCACCGTGTTTCCTCATTCACTGTCCAGCCTTCTTCCCCAACTGTCAGGTCAGCCTCCAACTCCATATCAGACACAGATGATTCAGTCTCGTAGTTAGAATCGTCAGAAGCATCAGAGATTGTATCATTGATTTCCCTATCCAAACACCCATTGCATCGAAGTCGTCCCGTGAAAGCTTGACTTTTGGCACAAGCCTTGCAAAAAATGGTACCTCCGTGACACTTTAAGCGTCCTGATTTACACCCCACTTGACCTTCGCATTTTGACCAGGACATACACGTGCATTTGCGGTCCCATCCCTGGCATGAGACATGGCAATCGCTGCAGCAGAGTAGACTACAGTCTTTACCCGCACATTGATTCATCTCTCCTGGCTTGCCCACGAGCTTCCCACAGCACGATGTGTCCAGGCTTCGCACCTCGCCGTCCTCGTCGAGTCCTCGCCAGCCGCAGCGACGGCTTAATGTCTTTGAGCACACCTTGTCGTGATCCTTTGTGTAGAACAGATGTTGATCACAGACGGGGTCGTGGCACTTTTCACAAAAATTCACGTGGCCCCGTCCGCAGCGGGGCAGATCCATCGAAGCACAGCCTGGATGGACACAACGTTGCCACTCTGGGACATGTCGAGGGTCAAACACCTTCGTGCCCGGACACCAAGGACAGATAAGGAGGCATTTGGGATCGGCAATGTTGTGCTCGTTGAGCGTTTTTGCGAGCACCTTTCTCTGAAGGCCAGGCAAGATGGATTCTTTATCTTTCTTCATAGAGCTCTCGTAGTGATCACCGTAGCGAGGAATTTTCTTTTCTATCAAATGCTCAAGCTTGCGACAAATGCCAGTGGCTCGGATAGCCAGTGCGTCGTACTGCTTACTAAGTTGCCCTCGCCACTCTGTCTTCTTTGCATTATCAGTGGACCGTGATATCATCTTGACCAGTGTGCATATGTTATGCATCTCATTTGAGCGCCGCAACACATCAAGAGCATTGACATGACTTGAAAGAAGCCACTCTTTGCACTTCAAATCCGACAACTGGCTCTTGAATATCCTTTGAACGTGGGGTAAAATCCTCTTCGGTATGAGATTCTCCCAAATGTAATCCCTGTTGTCAACGTACTCTTCCCAGGGATAGTCTCCTTCGCAGCGTGTTTTCAGATCGTATGGATAGAGGCTGTAACCCGCAACCCTGGATAAATCAAGATGATTGAGATCGTCCCTTGGGTCAGGACAATTTGGCATGGATCGCGTAGTATGACCAACGATTCGATTATTGACAGTACACCACAACAGTGTGTGCACGACGTCGCCATCTTGAGCAATCACCGCACTGTTGTTGGGGGGAGGAAATGTATCCCACTCATCACAAAACAATCTCCCATTTGCAGTATTCTCGAAGTGTCTGTTGAAATCGTTCTTTTCCGTGGCATAAAAGGAGAGCCCAACCACAGGCGCTTCGCCACTGTTATGATATCCCTTTTTTTTCCTTGACTCCAACGATGTGTTCTCCTAACATTAATATCACTGGCCCAGGACATATGGTGCCCCACAAGTTTCCTGTTTTGGTGACAGTCCCGTCAGAGTACCTGAGAACCACGCCAGAGACCCCAGGCGGTTTGTTGACAATGACAAAATTGCTCCTTACGGCAGGAACTTCCCGGAAGTGGACCCGAATCTCGCACAGGTAAGAATCCTCCGACGGCTCTATGGCCGGTGGCGGCATAGGAGGCGGCGTCACGAAGTCGTTGACCAATGGCAGCAGCTCCCGAGGCAGTCCATGTCGTTTGAAGACTAAAGCTGATGCAAGCCGGCGTCTAACTGGATGCGTGTGACACCAAATTTCTTTGACATCCTTCTCAGCATCTCTCCGCACTCGCTTGTCCAATGAGCGTATGTGTAATTCAAAATATGCCCGGTGAGTGGGTGAGTGTCGATACACTCTGTGAAGAGAGCCTCCCCTTTCCGCACATGCCGCATTGCATCAAGTTCCACCTCATCAATTTGGTGATTCGATCCGTCGCTGGTCTCGATGTCAGACCCATCGACCATAAATAAGTCCCCACCTATCCCATCGTCAAACTCGATGTCGACGTCACTGTCTACCTCGCTCTCGACATCATAGTCAAACCCCTCATCTACCTCCTCGCCAACACCCTCGTCGAGTTCATCCCATTGCCCCTCGAGCTGTCCCAATCGCTCCGCATCCAATCGCTCAAGGGACGCTATGTCCGCGAGCTCCTGCCCGCGTCCGTTCCACTCGGGTTCGCCGCCGATCGGGCGGAGCGTGGGCACAGTAGCCATTGCGTTTGCGTCTCTTCTCTATTTGCGGCTCAAATATTCATCAAATGAATGCATAGAGATATGACGCCGCCGCAGCCGCAGGTAAGTTCATGATGATGTATCATGTCATTGGTCATTGGCTACAATAGTGGCTCTCTAGAGAGCGTGGCTCTACATTCTACATCTCATAGACATGGATGGTAGAGGCTCGCTGGCTACCGCGTGAAGAAATTGGAAACAAGCGTTAATTGGAAACAAGGTTGACACGTGCATAGGATTTGGTATGTCGAGGAGAGGCGGAGAGAATCAAGCTTTCTGGGGAGATTTTTATCCGTTTGGGTACATTTTGTGGACTTTTATATAATTAGAACGAGTAATTTCTATCACATTTACAGCTGTGGATTTGTAATCCACTTGTAATCCACTTGGGTTTTGTTTCCAACTAATTTATTAGCAAAAAACACCTGAAGCAATAAATTTTTGTCGCCGTTGCGAGTTTGGATTGCATTTTGCAGGGGTCCTCATAGAACAACGTGTTCCCGGCGTTTACGCCGAAATATAATAAGAACTCCTACGTATTCAGGACCGCCTTTTACAGGGTGTTGTTTCCAATTTCCGCACGGAGGTAGCTGGCGACATGCAACGCGCCACGCGCGAAAATGAATCGTAGAATGTATTAGTTCCTACGTATAATCATGTTATCAGATCGTCAGACTTTACCAATGACACAATCAACTCCATCGCAATCCATCGAACATACATACTCTCTAGAGATATCGTCTTCAGGAACGACAGCGGAGCGCGAGGTGCACCATAATTTCCATACGATGGCCAAGCCGCATGCGCTCCTCCCGACCGGCGGTGAATCCGAGTGGGACCTTCGCGATCCCAAGCGAGCGGACATCGAATTCTTACAACGAATTCTAGAAGGCGAGGGAGAGGGACCAGAACCATTGGATGACGATAGCTCGTTTCCCCCGGAAGAGTATGGGGCCTGGTCGCAGGTGAAGATGGCGGAGGCAATGCTTGAAAGTTGCGTGAAATATGACCACGACCCGCGGTACAAGCTCGAGAAGAGAAATATCGACGATATCGTACTGTTCGATCGGGAGGCATGTGTCCGGGAGAGGCAGAAGTATACTGATCCCGCGAGGCGTCGGCTCATGGCAGCTCTGGTGTTCAAACGGTGTGGGCTGCCCTGGGAACTGCTCTCCCTGGTTAACGATTTCGCGGCGCCGTGTTCCGTGCCACCGCCAGCGAGCGAGCCATCGGAGGATGCCTACATTTGCGAGGTCAGGGTCCACTTCAACGAAGTCCAAGCCGAGGATGATGATGAGGATAGCTCCGTCCTTCCGCCCGTGCCCCCAACAGTGAGAGGCGTCGTCTTTAGATACTCTGATGGAACATACATGAAAACAGGTGACTTGAGGGGTACAGTTTGTTGGGGCCCGGTGATCTTCATGATGGGAGAGCATATTGTGGGCGTCGACGAAATAATGGATGGGGGGTTGGTTGTTGGGCTATCGTTCTACGCAACGGACCAGAACCATATCAACAGACACTTTGCAATCAGAGCAGATGAGGATGCAGAGTGGTGTGAAGAGTTTGGAGAATCCCGTCCTCCCTCATCTAGTTCCGTGATAGCAGATGAGGGCTACGTATTGCACAAATTGTCTTGGTGCCCCTCCACACATCGCATCGATGGGCACACCACGAGACCCCGGCCAACGTGTTGTCCCAATCCGAGCGAAGCCACCCGCCCGGAAGCGACCAGAATCGCAGGCTTTAGCCCCTATACTTACAATGAAGACACAAATCGAGAGGAACCTTGGGGTGATTATTTCGAAAGAAAGGATTACTATTGGGAAAATCTTGTTTCGAAGGATGCCTTGCCTAATGTTGAAAGATTATTCGAGAGCCAGCTGTCACAGAAAAGGTTCGAAGAATGGCGCGACTCTAGTCTCAGTCGCGCCATTGAGGTGTTGCATTGCTCAAATGAGGTTCATAACATCTGCAAGTTGGTCAAATTGGTGACTGGATCTATGGATAATACAAAGAAGACAGAGTGGCGGAGGCAGCTGGGAAAGCAGTTTCGTGCACTACACATTCGAGCGAAGAACATCTATAGTAAGTTGACCCAGCTAATAGAGGAGAAACTGTCACACCATGTTGGGGAATACAAATCTTTGGTCGAAAATGAAAGTGAAATGATTGCATCTGGACTGATGAACGAGGTTCTTGCAACAACTCTCAAGGGCCAGAACCTTGCTGAGAAACGGTGCCTGCTTGTCTGCCCTTGGTGTCCGGGCACGAAGGTGTTTGACCCTCGCCACGTACCAGAGTGGAAACGATGTGTACATCCAGGCTGCGCATCGATGGAAATGTCTTGTTGCTGGGAAGAGGATCATGTCAATTTTTGTGAGGCGTGCCATGAACCAGTCTGTGCCTACCACTTAGAGTACACGAAGGCTCACGAGGAGCTATGTTCAAAAACCCTAAGTCGCCGATGTGGCTGGCGAGGACTTGACGATGATGGAAAGGTGCGAAGTCTGAACACAATATGCTGTGGGAAGATCATGGACGAGCCGGGAGAGATGAAACCATGCGCAGGCGAAGACTGTGGTGTACTCTGCTGCAGCGATTGCAGTGTCAAGTGCGAGGGCTGGGTCCCATATTGCGTTTGTCAAAGCAGGGCTATATGCAGCCGTGGAGCGGAATGCAGCGAGGGCCGTGATGGGTGCTACGATGGTTCAGTGTTTTGCAAAGAATGTGCCACAAAGATTTGGAATGTCGATTGCAGGGGCCGACAGAAATGTATAGGATGCCGTGGTAGAGAAGCTTGTTTGGATCGACTCGAGGAAGGACTGTTAAGATAGTGAAATGCAGATCTGATTGAAAACAAACATGCATGTAATGCATTTTTGTCTTCGGGTGCATATGTAGATTTGTGGTAGAGAATTTTTTTCATTCGGATAGATTCGAAGAAGGCCTAATCGATAATGGATCAAGTGAAAATCAGATTCGTATTAGATCTAGTCAAAGCCTAACTTCTTATCCGGATAGCTACACATCAACAATTCTGAACATCAAATACGGCAGTTGACGTCGACTCCAAACTCATCAAAAGTCCTCCTCTTCGACAGATGTCCTGCGCGGCCCTCCATGTGAAGAGGAACCCGAGTTGGTCGATTTCATGGACGAGGAGTGTCCATTCTTGCTCCTGCTGCCGCGTCTACGACTCCCAGACGACCTGCCTCCCGATGTTGAGCCAGTGTTAATATCTTTCATAGAGGACGAATGATTGTCCCTGGATGAATGATCACTCCTGCTCTTCCCGTGCCTCCTTGAAGAATGGCGGTCCTCCAAGCCACGGCTGGAATTGTGGTGGCGATCAGAACCACCTCCACTCCTGTGTCGTCCCTTACTGCCTCCAGACTTGGAACTAGATGAATGATGTTCCCTGTCACTCGAGCGATGACGATCGCTGCCACTCGCGGACTTCCGAGACGATGTGGATCTGGCCGAGTGGTGAGAGGAGACTGACCTCGATGAGCGGTGCGAAGAAACGGACCTGGCCGAGTGGTGAGAAGATATGGACCTCGACGAACGATGGGATGACACCGACCTCTCATCCTCATCTCCATCATCAATAAAGGATGAAGATCGCCTACGTTCACTCGGGCCACGGCTACTGCTGCGAGATCGGCTCTCAGGTCCCCTGCTCCAGCGCGACGAATGCTCGCGTTCGTCGTATTCCGTGTTAAAATGATCAGCCTTGGCCTTTTTGTACTCGGACATGGGCATGAGCTTGTCCCAGTTTGTCTGCTTCCGCTGGCGATCGGGAAGACGAATTGTGTAGTAGGGCATGTCAAGCACAGCATCCATGTTGACCTCCATAATCTCGACTGTTAGTAGGCATACATGGAGAGAAGGTTTTGGGTTAGCAGTTGGAATCACAACGACGAAATCGGGCATGCTCTATCTCAACCAGACTCACCCTCCACCATCCGCATATCAGGATCATATCCCTCCGTGTACCTCGGCTTCTTGGCCACCCTGTACATGGCCAGCTCTCCAATCTTATACTTGTGCACGACGGACACCCCCATTGTCTTCTTCACCTTGCCCGCCATCTTCTTGATCTTGCGGAAAAGTCCCTTCTTGGGCTTGCCGCCGCTGCCCTCGGCAGACTCGTTCGAGTGCGCCCTCGAGACCTCCTCGTCGACGCCGCTTTCAACGCGAGGCCTCGAGCGTGAGCGGACAAGGCTGCGACTGCGGCTCCGGAATCGACTGCTCAGGTTGAACCCCCTGCCCCTGCTGCCGGAACTCTTGTGGCTGGCCGCGCTTCGGCCGCTCCGTTGGCTGCAGCCACTGCCCTCGGATTGCTGGGAGCCTACTGAGGCGTCCGATGAGGGGGGCCTCCTGTTGCGGTCCCCGCGGTTCTTTTCATCCTGTTGACCCTTGCGATCGCCAGGTGAAGGGGACCGGCCCTTGCGCCCAGAGGAGGATGGGGGTTCTGCGGGCCTCCTGCCTGACCTGTGCTGACGCCTATCCCTGTCGCCCCTCGACCTGGAGGGCTTGTTGCTGCTATCCTCTGAGTGGAAGGATGATTTCCTACCGGCTGGGCTATCAGGCTCTAGAAGGGACCTGGAGGACCCAGTCTTCCCAACATCGCTCTTCTTGGTGGGCTCAAGCACAGAAAGCTGCGCTTCGCTCAGGCCGCCGAAACTTTCCTTCCTCTGGAATGGGGATGGTGGCGTCTCCCCGACAATGACCATGGCGGTCGATTCGATAACCTTGGCCTTGCTGCCAGCCCGGGTGTCCGATGGTGGTGTATCTCCGACAATGACCATGGCGGTCGATTCTATCACCTTGGCCTTGCCGCCGCCCCCCCGGGTGTCCTCCCGGGTGGCTGCCACGGATGCAGCGGAGGGGGCTTCCCCCGCCGCAGACCGGTCGCTGCGACCGGACCTGCCGCTGTGAGCCGATCGGTTGCTGCTATCCACATTATCTACGAGGACCAGCTCCTGCACGTGCAGGCCATCGATGATTGATTCCTCTTCTACCAGCATGGTCCTCCTGGACACGTTCTGCGGCGAGTTTAGGAGTTTTGCCGGGATCATGAACTTCTTCTCTGGCTTATCTTTCTCTGCTTTGGCGCTCTCGTCATGACTTTTGTTGCTGTTGCCGACGATGTTATCGTTAGCATTGTCGTTCTTGCCCCCGCTATTCCTCCTCTGGTAATCGCTCTTCATCGCAATGCTGCTGTTGTGCTCCTTCACCGTGTCCAACGACTTGTTATTTTCGTCCTTGAACTCCCTGAAAGAGCTGTTGTTTCCCTTTTTGGGCTGCAACTTGCGATCCATCTTGTTCACGACGCTCTCCTCGGGGACATTTCCAAGCCCGACCCACGTGGCTCCATGGCTATTGTCCCGGGCATTCTCCCTCTCCACCTCTTCTAGCATGGCCTCGTACAAAACCTTGTACTTGTTCATGGTCGCCCGGGCGGTGTTGGAGACCTTCTTGGTACTTTCTGAGACAAAGGATGCATCTTCGGTAATGAGAGAATCCATGCCAGATCCAGCGGTCATGCCTGTGTGTTCAGTCCTCACTGTGGGCAGGGACGGCAGAGACTCCTCCTCCCTGCGGCTGGCGGAGTCCCTCCTCTGGGGCTTCCTCCTGGATGGAGACGATGGGGCCCCGGTCAACTTCTTGTTCGAAGCCGGACGAGGTCTGCGCCTGTGAGTGGGGGGTGCCGCCAGGACATCACTTTCAAAGTCCTTGATGTTGTTGCCGGAGAGGCCGGAGCTTCCCCCGGACGAGTTGAAGCTGTTTTGTTTCTTCTTTTCACTCCTGCTCTCGTGCTTCTTCTCGGGTTTCTTCTGGTCTTGCAGGGAGTGGAAGCTCCCTGCCATCTTTTTACTCATCTTCTCAGCAGTCGAGGACACTTGGCGAGATGATCCGTGGAAACTGCTGGGCTGCTGCTTATTTTTCTCATCCTCCAAATCAATACCACTGATTTTGCCCTCATCACCTTCATTCATGCTATTGTGTGGACTGGGCAGCTGCTCATATCTCCTGGTCCTCCTGGTGAGTCTACGCTCACTCTTAGCTCTCTGAGGCTCGCCCTCGCTCTCGTCTTCCTTCTTGCCTCCCTTGCGCCAGTCGCTGAAACCTGGAAGCTCGGCGGAGACTTTCTTCACGCCCCTTGACGTCAACTCGCGATGGGTTGCGGCGGGCACGATGACCCTGCGGCCGTCGTCCCTGGTTTCCTTCTGGTGACTCGGGCTCAAGGGGACCATTGCGCTCGTGGGGCTGTCCGGGCTGAGGCCGAAGCGGTCCGAGTCCGAGAGGTTGAGATGCGGCGTAGGCGCCATGGTGGCCATCAACTGGATGTTCTGGGCGAAAGAGCTTTTGGTTGAGATTGCACACGTCTGATGTAAGCTCAGCACAGGATCCTATGAATCACTCTTGAAATTTTAGGCGAGCGTTGTAATGACCCCGCGGGTATCAGATTTCACCGCGACGATGAATATCTCTCGCTCTCGCTCTCCTCACGATACAACAGATGTTGGTTCTCTGGGTCGAGAGAGGAAGATATTACGACCAATCTAGCAGATGCGAGGAGCAAGAGAGAGCGTGAATCGATAAATGCTGAGCTACCCGGTTGCATAATGCAAAATGCCAGCTATTGTAGCGGCATGAAAACGTATCGTCGTAGGTCGAGGTCGCCAGCCTGCCTATTCATCACACTCACCGGAGTCAGCCAATATTTTTGGCCACGATTTGCCACGGATGCAGTCAAGAGCGTGACGCCTTGAGACAAAAATGATTTCAGTGGAACAGAAGAAGACTTGGATGCGATGGATGGACGTGTATGCGGGATAGGATGTGCGTGCAGCGGTGCGTGGGGGTTGTCGTCTTCAGTCTTCCATCCGTCTCCACTCCTCTTCGAGCGAGGTTCGTGTCCGTCCGCAGTCCGCAGTCACCGGTGAATGAATGAAAGTGGCTGGAGAAACAACTTGGAGAAAGCAGGTGATGTGAGATATATGTGAAAGCAGTGGGCAGTCCGCCAAGCCAAGCAAGAAGCATGAAACCAGTCAAGCAGCCCGCCCGCTGGCCCAGCCACCGACCCGCGCCTGCATGTTTGTATCGTACATAGGTACATAGCTAGGTAAGGTACCACATACAATACGTGTGTGCGACCATCTCAGCCACTACATTGCCTCACAGTGCCGTACGGTACTTGATAATGCCGTCATTGCCTCATGAGATGAGAATTATATTTTGTTAAACAAATAAAAAATAAATGATACAAATAAATACTTTATTATGTAATATTTAGTAAATATATTGTTTACTTATATTCTAGTAGGTAAGGGATTTGCCGTGTAAAAAAATAAAAATGATGAAGGAGAAAATTGA
>JALLBE010001459.1:0-10376 GCA_036939795.1 Thalassiosira mediterranea | reverse complement strand
GCGATTACGATCCTTGCTACTCGTGCGATTGTCCGGGTGCGGCCACGAACGCCGCTTGCGTTGGCATCCTCGTTTGCGATTAAGGAGTTGGAGAAAGAGTTTCGTTATTATTTAGTAGGGTGATGATGATGTTTGGATTGATGAAAATGATTCGTCGATCACGAGATGTTGAGAAAAAAGGAGAATGAATAGTAGAAAATAGATAGAGAGAGATAAACTGAATCAAATTTGCGTGAACTGGATATTTGAATGAGTAGTGTCTACATCCACATAGATCCACATGACATGTGTTCAGTACCTAGGTATCGAACCGGCAGCAGAAATGCCTGCCACATCTTGTGCACAAACTATCTTGGGATCCATCAGCTTTTGGGATGCAGTTTGTCTATTATACATAATGGCACCATTCTCTCAAGAGTTGTATCTATCTGTATGTCCACACTCCCTACGTTACCAAAGTTTGAACAGGACTCAACTTCATTTATTTAGTAGGGTGATGATGGTGCATGGATTGATGAAAACGATTCATCGATCAAATGAGAACAAGTGGAGAGAGAAAAAGAGAATGAATAGTAGAAAATAGATTGAGAGATAATTTCAAGCAAATCAGTTGCATGAAATGAACATGTCGCAATTGTTTATGAATGATATGCATACATTTTAGGCTAGCGCATCAGGTTTGAGGGCCACATCTTATGCATGAAGTATCATGACATCAGCTTTTGGGAAGCAGTCAAGTCTGTCCTTCATCGATGTAGGTAGATGTACAGACCTGATGGAGGATACCAAAAGGCAGAAAAACAACTTGAAGAAGGTGGAACTGCTTCTATTTATTTTATACAAAACTTTTGAAGCCAGTGCTTTTGGAAAAGAAATTATTCTAGATCAGAAGATGGATGGGCAGGCACCCTACCCCATACCAAAAATGAACCAGGAAAGAAACTTGAAAGACATTCATCATTTCATCTGCATACCAGGAAAAGAGATGAAAGGTAACGTAGCACCGCATTTTCTTTTAGCAATAAAAAGGAAGCGCATCGTTTTGGTTCGGACTAGATAAGTGCATCTTCACGGCAATAGAGACAGAGATTGATATCGTTTTGGTGCACTTGAAATAAAGTGTATCAATTTCCATCAGGCAGGCGTTGGGGAGTGGTCGAACGAAGCTCACATTTCGCCGCCTGGTTGGGGATGAACTTCTCCTCTCATCGATCTAGAGGTGCATTGTACCTCGTACGATACTTCCATATTTCTTAGATATTTTCAACAGAAGTATTTATGGTATTGCGAGGTCTTCTCGATGCTATCTTTGAGATTCGATAAAGGACGCAGGAATTACATATTCGGAATGTACGTTGGATCTTGCGTGGCGGGAATGAAGCAGGAGCTGCACTTTGTTCTTTTGCAACGCAAATCACAACCATGGGAATCATGCCTTCCTACGCACGGCTGAACGGCTCAGGGGTTAATACCTAAACCCCTGGAACGGCTGGTCTCTTGTCCCTTTTCCTTCCAGAATGCATAAGGCCAGCCCAAAGCGGAGTCGATCGTCTCTCTAGCTGAGGGCGGAGCATTGGATCGAGGTCTTCGAGGCAAGATCTGCTGGTCGATGACACAATTCGTCGGCTACAAATCATCGTCGTGATAGCAACGCCCGCAAAACCATGGCCGACTGCCCAGCCGCCGCCTCGGGCGGCTCCTTCTTCCGAGACATCTTCCTCATGGGCTTCGCGTCCGTGGCCACCTGCGTCGCCATCTGGGCGTACAACAACTCCGTCGACCGGCAGGTCGAGGAGATGACGTTGGCCGAGAAGGCATCCAAGGAGGAGGAAACGAGGCCCGTCCAGGGACTTTTGAAACAGGGCGGATCCAAGAGCGTCAAGACGGCCAAAAATTTCAACAATGCCGTGACGGGCTCCATAGCCAACGAACTGGCACACTTCGAGGGGGGGATGGAGGCGTCGGGAAACTTCCTCAGCGCCATCCTGCTCATGCTGTGGGATCACGCCTCCGAGGCCGTGGAGAAGGTCGTCCTGGAAGCACTGGAACCAATATTGGCCGACCTGCCCGTGGCATTGAAGTTCACGAAGCTCGACCTGGGTTCCGTCCCCATCAAGACCACGCACATGTACATACACAAGGCCACGGGAGGCCCCAATGCGGGCGTGCAGATAGATTTCGACGTGGAGTGGGACGGCGACTGCGACATTTCCATGGAGGCGAAGATCACCAAGGGCACGAGGGTGACCTTCGGCATAGCCCACTTCAAGCTGAACGGACGCATGTCCATCATCATGGGACCCCTGACGCACGAGCTGCCCGTGACGAGCGCGGTTCAGTACGGATTCATCAATCCTCCCGAGATAGAATTGCAGTACACCGGCGCGGCGCAACGGCTGACCGACAAGCTTTCGTTTGTGGACGTCAAGGCGAAGCTCGTGGAGGTGATTCGATCCGTGCTGGCGGGGGTGCTGTGCCTGCCCAACAGGATGGTACTGCCAGTGAATCCACTGACGTACAATTATTTCCACACGTACCGACCTCCCGTGGGAATGGTCCGGCTCGCGACCGTCTCGGGACGTGGATTCAAGGCCCAGCGCGGAAAGGTCGTGAAGGACATACCCGACATATACTGCAAGACATCGCTGGGCGCGAGCGGATGCCTGGGAAAGAAACACGTGACTTCGACCTGCCGGGATGCACTGAGTCCCAACTGGGGAGACGAGCACTGCGATATGATCTTATACGATGTGGACCAGATGGTATATGTTGAGGTTTATGATGAGGACAAGGGGCCGGATCCGGATGATCACCTGGGAGATGCCGAGATATCGGTCAGAGACCTCTTCGGGAACGATGGCAAGTGCGAGCTGGAACTGACGAGGAAAGGGGAAAGGACCGGATCATACGTGACGGTGTCGTCGGAGCTGTTCCACCTATGCGACAAGCTGGCCAGCCACTCGTCGCCCGCATACTCGAAGAAAAACGAACTCGTCGGCCTGGTCACCATCATCGTGACGAAGGCCTTCGACATCCCCATGAAGAAAGAGGACGCTGCCACCTACGTGAAGGTGACCTACGGAGAGGATGCCGATCACGAGGTCGAATTCTGCACCGCCGTCGTTTGTGACTTTCCGGGGTTCGATTCGCTCAACCCCACCTACGATGGTGACTTCCACGTACCCATCTCGGCGGAAATGTTAAAGAAGAAGGGCAAGAACGATATCGCATTCACGCTGATTGACGGAGATTGTGGAGGAGGTGGTGCAAAGGGCCGCGGGGAGCTGGGAGAATTCGTGGTCACTCATGAGGAACTGGTGGGAGCGGCAGGTCATGTGGTGCAGGAGATACGTGCCATTGGAAACGGAGGGGCCAGGCTTGAGTTCAGTGTGACTCTAGAGGGCATCCAGTCGGAAAAGGAAAAGATGATGGGGGGCCTGACCAGCGCTCCAAGTGCGAATGCGGCGAAGCCGTTGCCAGCCAAGCTGGCAACAGAGAATACACCCCTACTGGCTGACGAACCAAAAATATCGGCCTCTCCATCACCTGCGCCAGCAGTCCCGGAGGCGCCCTCCGTCCCAAACAAGGCAGCTCTCTCGGACACCGTATCAATCCGCCTCACGGCATCGAGTGGCAGGGGCTTCAAAATCAAGATGCACCGCGTACGCAAGGACGACGTCCCCGACGTATACTGCAAGCTCAATTTGGTCTGTCCGCGGGCGGGATCAATGTCGACATGGAAAACCTCGACCATCAAGAACGATACCGAACCGGTCTGGAACGAGTCAAGGGAGTTCGCGGACATCCATCCCAGGAGAAGTGCAGTGAGCCTGGAGGCATACGATGCACACAGGACGAGGAAAGACGAGCGCCTGGGCAGTGCGGAGTTTTCGGTGGAGCAGCTTCTAAAAGCGGGTACTGTCGAGGCAGAGCTCCGGGACGGGTCCGGCGGCCGCACTGATACCTTCATTACACTGAAGTGTGTAAGTCTGTAGGAACCAAGACATGGTAGGGTACCAAGAGCAATGTTATTGAGTTTAATGATAACTATTCAGAGTTTGTTGCCGCTGTCCATTCCTTAATTGAAATGATCGAGGTTTCTACCAGTGACTGGAGCTCAAGTGTAGGCTCGGACAGAAGGTTGAATCTATCAGAACTGATTCATGGCACCAGGCGGGCAGTGCATAACATAGCAATGAGAACGGTTCCAAACTGTATGCACGATGGCATTATCATGAGGTTGTCGGGCATCTTCAAGTGTTCCCATCGAGTGTTGCATACGCGATGTGTACTATGATTGCATGATTGACAATCCTAACTGCCAGCACCAACCTGCTCAGCTACATTGTTGTTGTCATTTCTACAGTGTTTTGACACGCAAAAAAACGAGAACAAGGAGAGAAAAAGTGCTCAGCGTGTGCTCGTGAGAGGCATCAAATCGATGCGATCTTTGTGAGAACTCGAACCGAGGCTGACAAACAGTTCCTAAGTTCATCTCCTCCAACGACGTTGTTTGATCTTATCCATGCAATATCCGGTTGTTTGGGATGTCCTGCTGAGCTAGATTTGTTTGTCAAGATTCGATGAACGATATCAGGGTGTGAGAATATGAGATCATGGAAGCACGATGGAAGGGCGTTTGGTATAATCATACAAAGATACTTCGGTCTGAACTCGATTGCTGAACTGAAGACGTTCACGCTCTCATAAATTTCCATCGTACATGCTCAAGAACAGCCAATACCCCATCAGTAGCATCGTCCAACATACACCCGAAAAATGAATAACCTATTCTTTGTTGAGCACCTCATCACTGACAAAGAGGCATGGGTATGTTTGTTATTGCATACTCATCATGATGTCAATTTTTAATTGGTGCTAACTCCCTGTCTCTCCAGGCAAAACTCTTTGGCAGCTTGACTGATATTATGGGCGCTGATGGCATGACAGTTGACAAGGCCATGGCATACCCTGAATGGGAAGGCAATGGGTAAGAACAGGGAAATAAAAGATATTGTCAGCCTCACATTCCTCTTGGAAACTAATGACTCATCCCGTGTTGTTCTCAGTGTCCTATTGACCTGTGGCGCTTCTACGGGAACGATGCACTTCTGCCTTTGGAAAATGGCATCGAACACGACCAAGCAGGAGTTTCAGGGTGAGCCAAAACTTCGTTTGCGATTCTGTTGGGACCACTTTCCTCATTAACAAAAGCTTATGCATCATAGAGTTCATTGACCGCTTCTGCTGTGGAGCCAGCGCAAACAAGGTGAAATACTTCCCAGTCAACCGGAATAACCTTCTCGTCTTCTCCACCTCTAGCTTGATCTTACGTGTGTCGCATGTTTGGCATGTTTGATAAACAAGGTCTACGCAGTAGAAGAAGCATTGGGCGCCTCAAACCTCAACGAACGCGCCTTCGTGAGAGACTGGATCAACGCGGCACAGGGAAGGGAGAACCCTGGCTACCTCGACAAGCCCATGCTCTGGATGACGCGCCACGAAATCATGGACAAAAAAGGTTGGGAAGATATGATGGAGGGTAGGTGCCCCGTGTTTATGCGGCCCACCATTGTCTCTCTTTGTCTACTCACAATACACATATTGAATACCTTTGCTGATATCAGGTATGGCCACAGCGGCACGCAAATGTATCACTCCAAGCGATTGCGCTGCTATGTACCCAAAGGGCTACGATGGTGCCCTCCGCCTCATTCTCAGTGACGACACTGTCGTCTGCTTTGGTGGCAGCCTGGATGGAGTGAGCCAAGCCGAGTACCAGAAGGTGATCTTTCTTGTGAGATATAGCTCTTTGCAAATCAGCTTGCTCATTTCCTAATATTCTACTTTCACAGTTTCAAGACGACTCTACTATGGGAAGCTCTAAAAACACGATCTTCTTGCTCAAACCCAAGGAGGGCGCTGGGTGTGTCTACCTCTCCCCTGACACTTTTTGCCAGGATCTACTCGAATGGGGAGAGGCCTACGTCAATCCTTTCACCAAGGTAGCATCCCACGAGTCTACCACTCCAGTCACTTCCCACGTTGCTATGCAGAGCCAGTAAGGTCAATGGCTATTGTGGTGGGCTCTTTGGCCATGCATAGGATTCAGCAACGCACTGCTCTTGAAACTACCTTTGATTTGATATTATTCGATGCAGTGCTGAGTTGCCAGTTCGTGAAGAACAAGTTGAAGCAAAACAGTTACAGCTAGAGCAACAAACAAATATTAGAGGAATCACGATTCGTTGCTTACGATTTACTCTACAACTAGGGTGTCGAAAGCATCACGCCGCCATTTCAATGTTAGATTATCTTGGAGCGAGCACGTAGAAGCCCGCGGCAGAATGCAAGGCTAGCATGATAGAACACTATGACTAGTGTGATAACGTCAGACCCGAAAAATTACACATGTAACATGTTAATTGTTGTGGATCAAGGTGGATCAAAAAGAGAACAGACGACAGGGGTTACCATGGGTACATACTATGTAGCATGTACCCATGGGGGAAGCCGTTTCGGTATTGTCGATAGTCATTGCTGTACGCCGTCTGATGAGCACAGATCAAAATTTGTCTATAACCTTGCCGACATCAGTCGTGCACGACGTTTCCGCGTGTACATCATGATATCTTCTGGATCCAACTATGCGCCTCCAAGCTTTGGCACTGATTCCACCCATGGCTCATGGAGGACTAAACAAATCACAGTGCTTTGATAGAGCGAGTTCGTATTCTCTCCCTGCATTTGCCCGCGTCCTACCTCCTACCTAGAAGTCCAAGCTCGATCCACCGGATCGATCCTTGATCCTCAGCTTCATATTGGTCTTGGGCGCCGGTATCGCCCTGAAGCTCTCCACTATGCCCCTGCTCGTATTCTCCGCCCCCTTCCTCCACCTTCCGCTATTGGCGCTCGCCACCAGCATGACGGCATTATCGGTCCCCTTCGGTATCGTCGCCACCAGCACGGCATTGCGCGGTATCTCCGCGTTCGTGCTCTGGCTCAGGTTGGAGAACGTGATGTCCAATATGCGACGCTCTCCGTCGTCGCTCATTTGGGACCTCTTGACCTTGATGTCCGTGGGCGGGCCGTAGAACGAGAATCGACCGGTGGGATCGAACAGCCTTTCGAGGAAGAACGAGCTCGGAAGCTCCCCCAGCGACCTGCCGTTCGCGGCGGCGGTCACCGCGAGGAAGGCCCCGTCTCCCGTCTTGCCGTCGCGACACTCCACGTCGAAGACGCTCCCCGTCTCGAGCTTGTAGGGCGCGTCGAACGACACCAGAACGCTCTTCGGATCGGCCTTCGTCCCCACGAGCAATTCCGCGGACACCTCCCCGCTCTTCGATTGGAGGACGTCCGTGCCGTCGCGGAAGACCACGCCCGTCTGGGGACGGGACTTGCCCGCCTGGGAGGACACGCCCATGGTGCCGCCGGCGTCGATCCCGGTTCGTAGGAACTCCTCGATCTGGAGGGAATCCTGAACGGCGGCCGCGGCGGAGGCGCGGTCGGGAGCGCCGGTCAGGGCGGCGGCGGCCGCGGCCGCGGCGATGGGGAGGGAGCCGAAGACTTCGCGGCGGGTGACGCCGCCGCTCGTCGCGTGGAGGGCCGTGGCCGCGGGGGTGGCGACGCCGCCGGCCGCGACCGCCCGCGCGGGCGGGGCGGGGGAGCGGAAGGCCAGCGCCGTGGGTGCCGCTAGGAGGGCGAGGGTGTACTTCATGGTTGCGGTGCGTGACACTTCGAGGGAACAATGCTGGTGGAATTATGGGCGTCAAGTTGTTCATTCCGTCGGAGATTGAATGACGCAGCGCGTGCACATCATATGACGCGATCGATGACACCGATGTCAACAAATACGTATTGTATGTAGCTTGTAAATTAGATGTTGTGGAGTCTTTCATTCTGCGAGGTCTTCAAGAGCTATCTTTTGGGACTACAATCCATCCAAATCACATACATAGGAACTCATAATAATATTCACGATGGAGGATCGAGCCCCAAGCAACAAGCAAGACCAAGAAGCAGCCTCCGCCTCGGCCTCGCGCCTCGCGGGAAAACCAGACGATGACGAACGCTCGCTTGACCATGCCGTCGGGTCGCTACGACCTCGCTACAACACGGCCGGCAGTACGCGATTAGTGCACGAAACGACACCATGGACAATGGGGGTCGATCTTAAGTCGATGGGGCCGATAAAGAGAGCGGTTGACACGTGATAGACGTCGCAATTAGCATGTATGAGGGCGCGGCGATGAACTATTCGTATGGTATGTAGGTACGCTTTGATGAGGAGGTAGTAGTGCAATCTGCTTAGTCCCCGAAATCAAAATAATGTATGCTTTGGTGCCCGGTGCGGTGCTCATTTGTAGCATACTCTCCGAGACTGGTGAGCTGTGAGCGTACCTACCTACCATGCCTGTTTGGTCTTGGTCGTCGTGTGCACGACTCATTTAAGTTGTTTATATACAAATTTGCATGGTAAGCGATCAGACGGCGTACAGCAATGACTACAACCAAATCATAATCGGCCTTTGAGCGGAATTGAACCCCCCGCCGTCTGTTCTCTTTTTGATCTTTTTTGGGCTTGATGATGCCCTGCTCGGCTTGCAGCCCGTCGCGTGCTTGTGAGTGCTCCAGGATACTCTCCTACCTTGAAATCTCCAGGTGGCAAGTCCACTTTGAAGGTACGTTACACATCGTAGTGTGTGTGAAGATGCCTGCGCAGCTTGTTCGCGACCAGCCCCATCTCAGTAGAAAAGTTACTCCGGAAAAGGCCAAACTAAAGCCTAAAGGATTTGTGATCCGACCAGTAGATCCTCATGCATGGATTCAACCCGTCCTTCATCGGCTTTGCATACCCCGCCTGAAATGCGAATGGATGGCATCGATCCTGCGTTTGTAGATGTTACATATTATGTATTTTTATATTATTTTGACTCTTTACAATGGACATGCCCGCATTCTCAGATTGTATGGTATCAGGCTGGCCAATGAAGCTCATAAAGTTATGCAGTCATCTGAGTCATCTTACTCTTCTCTGACAATGGTAGTTTTCCTTCTGCACAACTTTTGTTTTGGCACTTGCTCCACCACCTAGTAATCCGCCTGGAAGAAGCCTCCCTGACTTAGAACTTGCCATGTCACTGCCAGGGCAATACCACCTGCGAACATGGCCGGAACAGCGATCCAGCTCTGCACCATGAGCATTGCGCACCCACTCAGTCCATGGCCACTAGTGCATCCGCCGCCTAGACGACTGCCGAAGATGAGAATGAATCCGCCCACAAATGCAGATGTCTCATCTACCCCAGAAGCCCCACTGACGTCTGTGTTGGCCTTTGCACAGACCGCCGCAATGAGGGCAGCTATGGCTACGTACGGCAGCTGCCACCACGCCAACGGATTGGGAGTGGCGAAGGCGTTCATGTAATTGTTGGATACCCTCGACCGCAGGCCAGATGGAAGGGGCAGAAGCCATACGCAGGAAACGATTTGGAATGAAGTGGCTGATGTACATACATGAATGTTTGCATACGGGTTCAGATAGGTCGTACAGATGTGAGTTCAAAGATTGCCAAACGCAAAAAGGAACTGACCTGATCCCAAGACGTTTCCTATCATCAACACCGCTGGGATTTGCATCAACCCCAGCAACATCCCCGCGATCGACGGTGGCCATGCAGGGCAGTTCCAGAAGCTGAAGTCTCCAGTACCAAAATCACATAGTGGGTCGCTGATGATACCGCTCTCAATGAACCGCCGAGGTACCTCTGACTTCCACGGAACGAGAGTTTCCAACGCCACACAGCCGACGAGGCACACGATACCCAGCACGAACGTCAGCGATGTGGGCGATGGTTTCCCGAGCGCCTCGTCAGCGTACACTTTCTGGCACGGTCCCAGCGGTCCTCGGTTCAGTACCTTCGATTGCATGACGTCGGCAAAGACTCCATAGACTAACGCTCCCACCAATCCGCCCACGACGGTGATGGACGAATTCGAGGTGCCCGCTCCAAGCGCCGCCCAGACCATTCCCGGACACGCCCCGCTGATGGCCATGCCGATTCCCAGAAGAGCCCCCCCCAACACCGGGCCGGTCACCCACCCCCTCGTCACGGACGTGGGCTCCCACAACTTCCTCACGTTGGCGAAAGCCGCCACGCCCAGGTGGCTCATGGCCGAGAAGGATAGGGCGCCGATGCCCATGGCGCCGAAGAACACCTTGAGCATGACGAATCGTCGGAATAGGAATTGACCGCTGACCGCGGATGATTTGGGGTTCGTACACGTGGCTCTTGTAGAAGGCCAGGCCGAGGGCGGCGCCTGACATACCCATATCTATGGCATGGCTATTTAGATACTTTTATATACTAAATTAG
>JALLBE010001457.1:0-10396 GCA_036939795.1 Thalassiosira mediterranea | reverse complement strand
GCTAATGCTAATGCTAATGCTAATGCTAATGCTAATGCTAATGCTAATGCTAATGGGTACACATGAACATGAAGCGCACCCTTGTCCACTGCACGGTTACTCTCCGGGCACCCATGGGACACTTCCTGGGACCAGAGCCTGTCAGAAGCACACTGGAATGCCACATGGAGCTGCACACTGGAATGCCACTTGGAGCTGCAGTGGCCTACATTCGCAAAGCAACAAATGGTAAACCCTAAAGATGCCCCTCTGGAAAGTTGGAAAATTAGGCAACATATGAAGGAGGAAATAGTCTGATCTCGAATTGAGGAGCATGGGTACACACCGTATATCTTCTACTTGAAGAAGCCCTGTTTGACCTTGTCATAATCGTCGTCGAAGTTCTATTCTTGATGATTAGTTTTGCGAGCCCCCTGATGGAGCTAGCTTGAATCATGGCAATTGCATCACAAAACTTCCTGTTTTTGCCACATGGACCACATGCCTTAGACATTGATGGACACCCAAGTCCACAACCACTGCCCTGGTGCTGGCCGTAACCGTCAACCAGGACGTGGACGCTTTGAGTCGTTGTGTAGGGAGTGAACATATGCGGCTCATCATTAGCTGAACTCTAGTCTCTATCTCCATGTGTTGTGTGACCCAGGACGTTAAAAAACGTCCTAGAATGCAAACGCCAGTCTTGTAGAAAGATCTTCCAGCACATGAAAATACACATACACCTACTTTAGATCGTAATTTATTTTGTGCTGAGATGAGATTATCTAAAAGGGCCAAGCAATGAGTCCCAGAACGCATTTGTTGTTCTGGGACACTCTGGAGAAGACACTAGAGTAAATTAGAATTGTTATCATTATTTTACCTCTGACCAGGAGTTGAAGTTAAATGGTTGTGATTAATTTGATTCTGTCAGCTACTTGTCAGACAGACCATGTGCCTTTGCTATCATCCATGCACTTGGTAGCACCAAAATGGCCCACAGGCCACCTAGTTTTGCTTGCCCCACAGTTGTTATAATGATGAGGCCTCAAAATAGCACGTCCTATTAATGGCTTTTGACTGGTACATTCATATTTATATGGGCACTTCATGATTTGGTCTGCATTACTCATCAGTCATGAACTTGTGGTCAACGTCGGCAGTGGCTATTGACAGAAGAGGGAACTTGCTCAGACCTATTTCAGCAGAGGATCTGATGTCTCCCCTAATGTGAAATATGAAAAAAAACGAGTCAAAATATGGCAGCAAGATTCCGCTACCAAGGCGGCCGAGGAGTTTGCAAACAGCTGGGATTTAGACACTCCACTCAGTTGCTTACATAGAACTTACTAACTTACTTCCAAAAACTACAAGAGTTCATCACTCTGTTATAGGCCGGCCTTCACTTTCTAGTCCTCAGAAGAAACCTGCCGATTCTTGTCCTCGAGGAGGATCGACTTGCACCCTGCATACACGGCACAATTCTTCTCCCTATCGTCCTCGCATGAGCCCTTACCAGTGTCGAAGCAGCACATGAGGTCATAGCTGCAGAGCATTGCGCACCTAGACCTGTCCACGCTGAGGGCTCGCTCGGAGCATGCTGTGACAATCTCTTCTGCCATCTTAAGGCGCTCTTCGTTGTCATTTTCATCTTTATCTCTAGCTGGCTCTTCCATAGCTGGCTCTCCTTTTGGGTCACTGTTAGAGCCAAAAGAACCAAAGAACCAGCCATCTTTATCGCCCTCCTTTGATTGTGTGGATCCACCCTTGCTTTCATTCGTTTCCTCATTGTCCGCATTCTTAGCAAATTCTTTTTCAGGGGCCTCCTTCTCAGCAGCCGCCTTAGCTTTTGCTTCCTTAGCGGCAGCCTCCTTCTCATCAGCTTCCTTAGCGACAGCCTTCTCGGCAGCAGCAGCATCCTTGGCAGCAGCCTTTTCCTTAGCAGCATCATCCTTCGCAGCTAACTTCACAGCATCAGATGCAGCCTTATCAGCAGCAGCCTTTTCCTTGGCAGCAGCTTTCTCTGCTGCAGCCTTTTCTTTGGCAGCAGCTTTCTCTGCTGCAGCCTTTTCTTTGACTGCAGCTTTCTCCGCTGCAGCCTTTTCCTTGGCAGCAGCTTTCTCCGCTGCAGCCTTCTCATCCTTTTCGAACATACTAAAGACACCGCTGATCCATCCCTTGTTGTCGTTTCCCTTTTTTGCCTCATTCTCCTTCTTCTTTTCTGTCTTCGAATGAGTTCTCACGTCTACAGGTGCCTGCGCTGGTCCCATGGCCTTCATGGCCGAAGAACTAGAAGAGGTGTGGCTCTTGACCGAGTTGGCAATTCCCACGCTCGCGCCGATGATCAATCCCAAGACCACCAACAGTGCCATCACCTTCCCGATACCCTCCCCCACCTGCCTCCCCTTCCGATACTTCTGTCGCTTCCCCCTCTGCACCGTGATTCCTTCTTCCACGTCAGATTCGGATTCTTCGTCGAGATCGTCGTTTGTACATCCGGATGCGCTCTCGGAAACGTCTAACGGGCTGGGGCCGTAAGGGTCTGCGTCGAAAATTAGATGACGAGGATGAGAACCCATTGCTAGAGTTTCTTTACGAACCGGATACGTGTTCGTAACCATATTAACTCACCAATCTTGCTCGAGGTAGCAGATTTGTCATCGTCGTACAGACTCGCCTTCGCCGCAGCCGCAGCATCCGCCATGGTCGGCTTCCCATCCTTGTCTTTTCCCATGCTCGACTTCATGCTCAAGCCCAGGTCGGGCATGCTGCATCCCATTGCCCCCCAGGCCCAGGCCGCCTCCCCAGACATGCTCGGGGTGTCCCAGGGGCGAGTGGGCCGGTCGCCTTTCCGCGTTTTCCTCCCCATGACGGACGGCCCTCGCGCTCGAGACGACACTGTTGTACAACGAACAACGACGAGTAGGCGGTGGGAGTTGGTAATGGACTGGAGGTTTCAGTCTTGGAGATCTGGTCCTCAATTTCGCCGAACCCGACGGACAACGGATCAGACCGAAGCTGTGGATCAAAGGGTGTCCTATTTTGCAAGGAGCAAGGAGTCGAGAGTCGATCCTTCATTGATCGCCCCGGACGAACCTCATCACAAGCATAGGATAAGAAATTGTCCTTCATCCCATGTATTCCTGCCGCTTCGTTCCACATCCCACCCGGGCGGAGATCGGAGATGATGGTGCCACCTTCGTGCCACGCTTCATTCACGCTTCAGTGACCGACCATCGACCATGCCGCCCTCAATACTCATCTTCATCTCAAATCTCGACGCCCATCTCCCATCAGCTCCCATCTTCGATCTTGTTCTTGTACCTAGAGCTCGCTTCTTGCAGCTTCTTGCTACATAGGTAGGTACTGTATTTCTTGATGGCTGTGGACGGAGATTGGAGATCCTTGGTTTACGTACGTAGGTACCTATGTACATCAATCACGCGCGTGTATGTTCATGTACATAGACTGCGTGCGTACCAACATACCTACGTACGTGCGTACGACCACGATAGATCAGGATCAGGTACGATGCCCCCACTGTCGCACCGACCTGAATTCACGTCCATACATACATGCTACATATATATATATATCGATTCCTGCGTATGGTCCAGGTACAAATTCGATTAGGGTCTTTCTCGTAAAGTTCTCCTCCCTTCTAGTTCTGTCGTTGTACAAAGAGTTGACGAAGATAGGTATGACACTGATATGACGTACAGTCAGTCCACAGTATTTCTTACACATAGTGTTTCCGACACCACAGTGTTTCCGACAGTCAAATCGGCTGACACGGCTTTTGGCGGGAACGAGAGACTGCATGCTTCATCAGCTGAAATGAGCCATAATTCGGTCAAAACATAGAGTTATTCCATATTTCAACTTTCAAATCATATTGTTATTGTATTATCTCTTCAAAAATGCAATAAAATGGGTCTTCGTGGCATCACATCCACGTAATGGAGCTCCATAAGACCGTTTGTTGCTTGTCTCAGGCAAATACGGTGTTTCCTACACTACAGTGTTTCCTACATCTGGCGGCCGTGACACACTATGTCAGAAACACTGTGGCGGCACTGTAATCTGTTTTAATGATGTCCATAAAGTGATTGAACTAGATAATTCCTATTGGATCCATTTTTCTGGTCGGCAAATCCTGAGATCCTTCAGTAGATATCTAATGGGCCTGTAATACCTGATTTTATATCGCTACATGTATGAGCAATAGTCCATTCGCCAACAAATAAGGCGGGAAATCGGTCGTTGTCCGCCGTCGCGTCGCCGCAGCGCGGCACGTGAACTTGAATCGCTTTTTATCGCAGAAAACATATGTATCATCGTATGCATGTACATACGATACTAGAAAATAATGATCGCCACATGAAACCATATCTTTCGCGATCGACTCTGTCTAGCGGTCTAATCATCGCTAAAGAATAAGGCGGGAAAATCAAGACAATCTTTGCTTCGAAAGATACGCATTCTGAGACGCAGAATCCTCTCGCCAGGGGTTAATATCTATAATTTGGGGTAAAGTACGCGTGACGTCACCTACGGGAGGAGTTTTGACCACCTTGTCAACACTCTCGCCGTGATCGCCATACAAAAAATACGTGCAGTTGACGATCGGCTTCTCGTCCCGAACAGAGAATGAGATCAGGGTTGTAGTTTTATAATTTTATTTTAAGACCTCTATATTACTACTAACAAAATTCTTTGTACCCAGTTAGTTCCCCGTTCGGGACGAGAGCTCCTCGATCGTCACGATTTTTCACGTGAGAGTGTTGACAACGTGGTCAGCGGTTTCTCCTGCAAAACATACCAGAGGCGTGACGCGTACGTTACCCCAAATTATAGATATTAACCCCTGCCTCTCGCTATGGAGCAGAACTAACTCTCCACTCTGTGTCGGCCGAAAAACAGATGGCCCAAGCGTGTAGTGTGCGCAGCTAGCGTGGCCTCAGGGCCCAGTAAGCGTGGAGTGGCGTCAGCGTCGGCGTCGTCGCGATGGCCGCATAAAATCATTGCACGAAGCTACGCGTTAGCATCAGCATCCAGTGGCTACGAGAATAATGGCGACGGCATCGTTGCTACGGGGAAGAGGGCTCGTCCCGCGCCTCCGCGTCGGCGCAACGTCGTCGTCGTTGTCGGTACGGGCATCGGCCAGCATTCGCTCGTTGTCGTCGTCGCTCCGATACGACGCACCGTGGCTCCACCACCGCCCCGACGGCTCCGACGATCCGCCCGTCGTGAAGAATTTCATCGACGGCTCCTTCGAGGACCCCGATGCCTCGAGTGGCTCCTCCGCGATGATCCCGCTGCGGGATCCCTCCACCAATGTAATCCTCTCGCGCGTTCCGGAATCTGGAGGTCCGTCCAAAGCGCTGGACAGGGCCGTCGCGGCCGCGAAAGAGGCGTATCCGGGATGGTCGTCGACTTCCGTCCAGGCGAGGGGACGACTGTTGTTGGAGTACGCCCACTTTTTGCACAGGAAGGAGGTCCGGGAGGAGATCGCCTAGTGAGTTACGTAGTAGAGGCTGTACGAATGCGAGACATTTTTCGTCATTTTATGCTCGTCCACGCTGTTTCATCTCGACGAATGCTTTGGTGGCGACGAGTATTGAGCGCGATCATGTTCGGTCTGTATGGCTTCCGTGCGTCAATGTAAAAAGGGCATCGTGAGAGGCCGAGCCGATCCGTTCGACGAGCCCCAGCTCACGTCATACCTTTAACCTATCGTCGCTCATGTACATATATTGCATTTATGCACCGATTGCATCATACGCTCGCTTCGTACGTCGCGCGCGGCAGCTGGATCACCCTCGAGCAGGGCAAGACCACCGCGGACGCCATGGGCGACGTGTGGCGCGGGCTGGAGGTGGTCGAGGCCGCCGCCCGCGTGGGTCCGGAAATGATGGTGAGCGTAGTGGATTTTCATCGTGTCACTGCGTGTTGCATGCCGCTTTTCGAATGTTTTGATGTATGTGTGGAACTCATCGTCATCTTTGCACCCATCGCTCGGGCTTCGCATCATGCACAGGGCGACTCGTTGCAGAACCTGGCGAGCGGGCTCGACACGGTCTCGTACAGGGTGCCGCTCGGAGTGTGCGCGGGCATCGGTGAGTGCCAAATCGAGTTTTGACCATATGCGAGTAGGCGCGTGGGGAAGTGCAGCTCGACTGTTACGAAGAAGTCTATCTTTTGGGGCTTCTCACTGGCTCATGCAGTGTAAAAGCAGTGTATCTTCTGCTTTGAATGGATGTACCAGATGAACTCATATGTGCGCCCGGATAGGGTGTTCTGAGCACCAGGACTATTTTGGAAAAGGATATTCACATTTCTCAGTAGATGCATTCTGAATGCTGCGGCTTGGAATTGTGGCTTCAAACATGGAGTATTGGCTGGAACCATGCACTGAGTGTTCATTCTTCCATGCCATTGAAATACCACCTCACACGCAACTAAACGCACCACAGCTCCGTTCAACTTCCCGGCCATGATTCCCCTATGGATGTACCCCCTGGCCATCGCCACGGGCAACACCTACGTGCTCAAGCCCACCGAAAAGGCACCATCTGCCTCGCTCCTGCTGACCAAATATCTGCACGATCTCGGCCTGCCCCCTGGCGTGGTGAACGTGGTGAACGGCGGCAGGGACACCGTCGACGGCATACTATCCCATCCTGACGTGAAGGCCATATCCTTCGTGGGATCCAACGCCGCCGGCGAGTACATACACGACGAGGGGAGCAGGAACGGCAAACGAGTGCAGGCGAACCTCGGCGCGAAGAATCATGCCACTGTTATGATGGACGACGCGGACCGGTCGAGCACAGTGAAGGCAATAGTGGGTGCGGCGTTTGGCGCGGCAGGTCAACGCTGCATGGCACTGAGCGTGGTGGTGCTGGTGGGTGACCTGGAGGAGGGAAGGGAGTGGGCGAAGGATATTGTAGAGGGTGCTAAGGGATTGAAGGTTGGCAATGGCTTTGGTGAAGGCGTGGATGTAGGTGAGTTTTCATTTTACTTCCCCAGTAGTGGATGATATGGTGCAGTTTGGTTTGTTGCCAACTAATCTCACGTGTGAGACAGGTCCATTGATAAGCATGGATGCAAAGGAGCGAGCTGAGGGCATCATCCAGCAAAGTATTTACGAGGGAGCCACATGTTTGTTGGACGGACGAGGGGTTGCCGTTGAGGGTTTTGAAAGTGGCAACTTCCTTGGACCAACAGTAATAAGCCTCAGCAAGCAGCAGCATATCGACCCTGGCGAGCCGATAACCAATCCAGCCTACACAGAGGAGATATTTGCCCCAGTGCTCACCGTCCTGACAGTGCCCACCCTGGATGATGCCATCACCATCTCGAACCAAAACCCATACGGTAACGGCACCGCCATCTTCACGTGCTCAGGAGGGGCCGCGCGAAAGTACCAGCACGAGATTGAAGCGGGACAGGTGGGGATCAACGTGCCCATACCCGTGCCGCTGCCGTTCTTCTCGTTCACAGGGAACAAAGCGTCGATAAGGGGAGATGTCAACTTCTACGGTAAGTCCGGGGTGCAGTTCTTCACACAGCTGAAGACGGTGACGAGCAATTGGCAGTATGAGAGGGGTGGCGACCTAGGAGGCGTGACGATGCCGGTGTTGGGAAAGAAGTAGTTATGGACTCGTAGAGGAACCATCGATCACCCTCAGGACGAGAGGACTCTAGATATTCCCCGCAATCAATATGTGTACCCAAGAATGCCAATATGGGGAAAGCGTAGTAATCCTTGGTTTTTCTCTTCCGGTATAATACTTCTTGCAAATCTATGCACCGCGAAGGTGCTGGGAGGTGTCTTTCTCGCCAACTACCTTCCCAATGTTTTTCTAATGACTGAAGTCATGCACCATCTCATTAGTCAAATGTTCTTACATGATCTTGGGATGTGAAATGTACGACATACCCATGTCATGTTTGGAGTGATTGGAGACTGGAGATATCCCCATTGTTGTCGCATAACTATGAAGCTGAATAGGAAGATTATTTTGTGAACATTACCATTACCAACCATTCATTTCGCATCTGGTCCAGTATTGCACGTTGCATGACACCTGTCATGAGAGAGAACTACGAATGTTCTCGACTCAGTCTTGCGCAGTTTCTCCCTTAGCTAGACTGGCCGACTCATACTAACACATCAGTTTCTTTGACGGCGCGTTACGCTAAATTTCATACCAGAAGTCAAACTTCATAATTTGATAGGTGGAGAGCCTACAGATTGGACCTCGCTCTAGATCATATGAACTACGTACCAAAGCGGCGAACAGTTACAAGTTACAACCCGATCCGAATTCAACCATCCAGCTAGCCCATTCAACAAGCAGAATGATCGAATGATTGGAGTCGTTCTGATTTAGCAGAGATTAAAACAGCATGTTTGCATGAAATGCAGTATATCTATCTAGGCAAGGATTCATTTCAGAGCAAGAAGTTGTTGGTTGTTTAGAATGATATACTATATAAACATGAATGGCACATTCGTGAGCACACGTTTCGCTTCACGAATAACACAGGGACAGCATTAACACTGGCCTCTGCTCTCGACATGTACTATTTCCTCTTCGTCTGAGCATCGCGGAAACGCTGGCTAATCTTTTTCCTGATGGCCTTACTGTCCATTTCTTCCCACTCATCATTGGAATTCAACTTGAGGAATCGCCTACCCTGAGCCTGAAATTGTTTGACCACTCTGTTTGTCATGTCCTCCTTCCCATCCTTGGATTGTGACATGTACAGCTGTAGGCGGGCGTCAATGAAATCATACAGGTATTTGTTACCCGGGTGATGATTGTTATGTCCTCCTCTTCCACATAGACAGAAAAGATCTCCATCATTTTTGCGGAAAAAGTCCTTGAGCGACATCTTGGGCTCGGTGAATGTAAGTAGCTTCCCCAAGGAACTTTGTTTTTTGCTTGAGCACAGCTTCTTCTCCCTGTACTCGTTGCAGGGAAAGATTTCGTTGATAAAGCGCTCTGTGGCTTCGTCAATGCCAGCCACATTGCCAATAGTGTCGATTGTGTTGATATCTAGCTCCATGCCCAAGAAAGGAGGGAAGGCATAATCTGCTTGCATTTCAAGCATACCGTCGCTTGGTACAGGCGACACTGACACAGGAGTATCATCTAGTGAAATCACAGGGGGTGTGGATGGTGAGTGTTCTGACATGAGCTTCAGTCGCTTGACGCCGCGTTCACTTTCGTGCTCTTTGGAGACGGTGCCACTGGATTTGCTTCGCGGTCGCTTGCTCACAGTAGCGCTCTCTTCGTTTATGATATTTGCTTGTTGTGTCATGATTGAAGTAGTCACAGGATCAACAGCTACTGAGAGGTAATTGCCAAGTTCAATGATGTCGTCAGCAACTTTCGTTATCTCTGCCAAGTCATCCAGTGGAAGCTTCAAGGATTGATTTCCGAGTTCCGTCAATATCGAACCGATACGTCTCATCTTTGTGCCCACGATGGACATTGCATACCATTCAGACGAAGTGGTGGTATCAGCCAGCATTTTGCTACCACTTTGGTCGATGCTTTTGTTAACTTCAGTTTGATTAGCCACGTTAATGTGACGTGATGAATAATTTATGTGACATTGTCGGCATCACTCCGAAAAAAGAGTAGATACCATAGGTACTACCCACCCATGTAGGTCTCACCTGTACTCACGCATTGGCCGGAAGAAGTTGTCTGCCTTGCGTTGCCCATCGTCTATCAACCGTGCCGTGCACGACAGGCATACGATACCTACAGATACCTACGTTCACCTGTCATCACTTTCTGGCCTTGTCTGGCCCTCTATTTACAACATCGATGGGCGATGGGGCAGGATGGGGGAAGGTTCGAAAGCTGCTCAGCGCGCGGCAGTGAACGACATGTGAAGCGTGTGGAGAGCTGTGACGAGAACTATTGTAACTCACAGAATAGGTTGGTCTAGAGGTGGGTATGGTACTGGATGGGATATGCACGTGCGTAGGCAGGGAAGCTCCACTGAGACAACTGAGACATTTGCGCGACGACATATTGTATTCACTTTTTGCAAACCTGCTCAGCATCGTCGACAGCATTTAAGCTGGCCGTGATTTAAGAGCCCCGCCCTCCTCAGAGTTATTGACCTGTCCTCCTGCCAGCCTGCTACCTACCTATGCTCTCTTCTATGCACGATATGTATGGTGAAATGCGAACTGTGATAGAGGTATCTCTTGCACTCTTTGATTTGCTCACGACGTCACTACCTACCGTGCTACCTACCTACCAGCGGTTATCTATTGCCCGATAAAAGCGCGAAAGAAACATCCCAGTCTCAGCAAAGCTCAGCAATTTGCAGACTTTTGCAGACCATCGAAGCAAGACAGTAATTCACCGACACAAATATGTACCTG